>OX453075.1:12887320-13088421 GCA_949699795.1 Spicauda simplicius | reverse complement strand
TATTCACACCACAGAACTGTATATACTATATGCTTAAATAAATTGAAAACAGCATAATCAAGTGAATTATATGTAGTTAACACTCATAAAGTCACATTAGCAGTTGATTTGTGGGAATGTTAGCAAATTAACTGGACATTAACTCGAATATAACTTATGAGACAAAACTGTTGGCAACGTATATAATTATTGAATTATAATGGCAGTAGTAATTATTGCAATATATTTCCATTTGTGTATAATTTAAAAAATAATAATTGAAAGTGAGAATAATGGCTTTCAGGGAAAACTCATCCTATTAAAGGTGGTAGAAGTAATTCGACCGTGGAACCACCACTCATCTATTTCTAGCGTGAAGCATTTTTGGGTTTAGGTGGAAGGACGTGGTTGCCGACACACTTTTATATGAGGCGACCATCTTAGACCTCGAGAGTAGCAACGCATCTGGGATTGACTTCAGATAGAACCCATTTTCTATATGAAGTTTCTTACAGATGTCTATGGACGGCAGTGATCAGGTGAACTGCATGTCCAGATAAAATAAAGCAACACCGTCACACCTGTTTCTGCCTAATAAAGTTGTCTGCAGAAATGTTAAGCTTTGCGTTCTAATCGGAAAGATGTTGTAAGAAAAAAAAAATTCCTAGGCATTCCAACTTAGTCCTCACGAGTAGAAAGAAAGAAGAAAGACAGAAATCATATTTATTATCATAGTAACAACATACCTGTAGCCAATCTCAGGAAAGTCTGAGCTTATCTGAAGTTAAAAACAGATATCCCTGTATAAAGTGGCCTCTTACAATCCGGTAGACTACATGCTCGTTTGCGACTTCCATTTTAAAAATAAAGTATTTTGCCGTTAAAATCTTTTTCTAGCAAGAATCTTATCTCTTAGGATCAAGTACACTTAAATACTTGATACTACTGATATCAAATGCTAGTAGGTTAACAAGATCTCCGAACAAAGCTGCGAAGCTTTGAAAGGATGCCGAGCGAGATATAGTCCAGTAATTACAACGCTACTATGTTTAAGATCCTTTGAAAAACCACAAGTCCCCTGAATAGTATGCCTTCACTACTTTGCAGCATGTAACGAGTATAATAATGAAATACGATAAAGGAGATATACTAAAGAAGGAGGGTTAAGTTTTTCAAAAGTAAATTATGTCCATTTTTATGTGAGAGTACCCCTTAGTCGACGACCCAGGTGGCGGAGCGGTTACCATGTCGGTCTGACGCGTAATGGGTTCCGGGTTCGATTCCCGCCCAGGCAGGAATCTGAATGATGAGTTTAGATTCATGTTCTGGGTCTGGGTGTTTGTGTATTCGTCTTGTGTGTGTTCATAGTACCCACGACACAGGAGAAAATCCTAGTGTGAGGCTATGAGTAAAGAAAGCGTGTTTAAACAAAAAAAAGAATATGCCATTTTTTTTGGCACGATTAGCTTCATCGGGTTGACGGATTGTAACATATATCATATCATTGGACTTAGTTACATTGCACCAGGTGGTAGAACCAGTGTACCTCAACCGGGAAGGTACCACCGCCGCACCCATTTCTAGCGTAAAGCATTACGTGAAGGATGTGGTTGTCGGCACACTTTTATATGAGGCGACAATCTTAGTCCTCGGGAGTAGCAACGCATCTGTGATTGACTTCAGATAGACCCTATGTTCTATAAGAAGTTGTTTAAAGATGTCCATGGGTAGTGGTAATTTACCTACCACCCGAACATGCAGTCCACCTGATGTACTACGTGCTCGTTTGCTACTTTAATCAGATAAAAAAGTCACTTAATTTTCAGAGTCATAACTGAGTTGTCATATGTTACAAAGATAGAGACGTTGAAGGTGGTAGAATTCACACAAGAGGTAACACTACTACAAACGACTTAATCCTTCCAATTGTATCGTTATTCGTTGATCCGATTTAAAGGCTTTAGTGAAGGAGGCATACCAGACACTAAGGCGTAATCCTCGGAGATATTCAATTGCGGCTAACCTAACCTAACCTCAAGAACCTTCAATCTTATCTGGAATTGATTGCACAAGTCGACGAACGCAACGGCACCTTATCAGGTAGACTGCATGCTCGTTTGCGTCTTCAGTAAAAAATGTGTGTCAGCTCCGACGCACGACCGGAGTTTACTCCTTAAGTCCGATTATCCAAACAGACGCAGAGTTTATTTAACTGAAAAAATATTGATATGACCAATACCAAAAACGTAACGAGGTCATTCATCAGTAGATTTTACTCTTCTCATTTTTCTCATACTGGGCCCTGATATGCGAATCAATACTTAAGGAGTAAACTCCAAAAAAAAAAACCAACCACAGTATCATTTGACATGAAATTAACAACAGATCTATATAGACACAAAAACAAAGTCTTTTATTAAATACGGATAAAGTAACCCTTTTCAGTACCGTCTAGTTCTAAAATAAAGGTGCATTTTATAAAGGTCAAACTGCGGTTAAAGAAAAGTCGAGATCAGAACAGCAATCCATTTGTAGCATCCATGTTTGCAATTTTCCGTAGAAATGACCACTTTGCGAATTGAAAATATTGTGCTTCACTGCCAACATGAATATTCAAATACGCTTTCAAACCTGTAAAGATTAGATGCATCTGCTAGGATGCATCTGCGTTCATTTGAGGGTGAAACGGTAGGTGAATTCTCATTCCATCTGAGAATGAACGAGATGCGAAAGAAATACAAGAATACGAGCACTTTAGACGAAAAACGATCTTGAAAAATAAATACACATAAGAACCTACTAAATTCTGCGAAATTACATTGTTTGAATAGAAACGTTACAGTTTGTTGCCAATTGTACATAAATATTTGTAGTTTTGTATCAAATAAAAAGTTCACATGTAAGAATTTTACCACGACCCTCAATATTGCTGGTATCGATCGACAGATGCATCCAATGCAATCTTCAGCGGAATAAATCTTTTTCATATATTTTTAACCTACTTTCCAAAGGAAAGAGGTTATCTATTCGTCACGTATATTTTTTTTTTAACACTACCTTTTTCCCGAGGGTTCGCCCGTTTTGATCACGTTTGTCATATTAATAAATCTCCCACTTGTTGTCCCAGATTATTTTTATGTGATTGAAGTAGCATAGGAGGATGCAGTCTGCCTGATGGTAAGTGGTCGCTGCCGCCCATTAGCATCTGTAAGCATCTTCAAATAGAACTAGGGTTATATCAGAAGTCAATCACAGACGCGTTACTACTCCCGAGACGATGAGGCAACCCCTCATATAAAAGTGTCCTGGCAAGCACACCCTTCCATCGTAACGCAAGAAATGCTTCACGCTAGAAATAGGTTTGGCGGTTGTACTTCCCCGGTCGAGCTACACTAGTTCTACAAAAAAAAAAACAGGTAAAAATCAGCGAATTGCAATTTTCACATACTTTTCGCACAGTAACATACCCACAGGTATCCGCACAAACTTTCACTTTCATAATATTAATAAGAAATAACTTGTTTTATTTGCTAGTTTGGGCTTATATAATTTATTTGAACAAGCTCAATAAATTGAATTTAGTATTGAGGGAGAGATGAAAGAAAGAGAGATTAAAGCAAGTAATTGAATATTGAAAATGTTCAGTAGCTGTAAGCAAAAACTTCTCGAGTTAGGGCTCAAATAATGCGTGATACATCAAGCTTTGGACTATCGAATGAATGTCTGATGATTGAGTCGGAAACCTACATATACCATATCGCTTAAAACTATATGTTTATCTTTGTAGAATTTCCTACAAATACAAATTACAAACAGACACTTAATAACCTACGGGCCTTGAATCTAGTGCCAAAGCCACTTCCTTCAGCGGTTATACTCATTATTCGCTCCACGCCTTCATAAAGTGGAGACGGCAGCGTCCGGTCAAAGAGACCACTCGAGACGGGAGGTGTGAAACGGCGTCAGATAATATAATAATGTCGTCTGCACTGATCGAGTCGTTAGTGGAACCCACTTGTTATTATCGCTGATATTGATTTATTAATACGTTCTAACTGTTGACTACCTAGATTTAATATAGGATGTCTCCTTACGTGACGGTTTTAGACTACAGTCCACGGAAAATAAATATGTGTGAATACTAACGTATTGAGCCAGGAACTTATAAATAGCACTCTAGGGTATTTATCAGGTATCGTTTAAAATATATTACTGCGTTTATACCACAATAGTAATAAAACATTGTTGCAGGTAACATGCATACATTTTTATATCGCAAACCATAAATTGATTTCATGTTTTTTTTTCAATTCCATTCATGTGTGTCTTAAAAGCCACTTTGAAAAATTAGGAATAAACTAAACCGAATGGATTTCTACACCAATACTCGAACATTATTCCACTTTCTAGTTATGTTTACGAAATAATTTCTAAACTACAAACAGACACTTAATAACCTACGGGCCTTGAATCTAGTGCCAAAGCCACTTCCTTCAGCGGTTTCACTCATTATTCGCTCCACGCCTCCGTAAAGTGGAGACGGCGGCGTCCGGTCAAAGAGACCACTCGAGACGGGAGGTATGAAACGGCGTCAGATAATATAATAATGTCGTCAGCACTGATCGAGTCGTTAGTGGAACCCACTTGTTATTATCGCTGATATTGATTTGTTAATACGTTCAAACTGTTAACTATCTACAACTGAGATTGGTTCTCTTCGCTTGAAAGTTTAAAACTAAAGCCCAGCACGGTAATCCAGTATGAATTAATATACAAATCTAGGGAGTTTCTACGCTATCTACACTCATAGCCCCACAGTAGGAATTTTTCCTGTGTCGTGGGTACCATGGACACACACAAGACGAATACACAAGCACCTAGACCCAGAACAGGAATCCAAAGTCATCATTCAGATACCTGTTTGGCCGGAAATCGATCCCGGGACCCATTACGCGTCAAACCGGTATGGTAACCGCTGCGCCACGCGGGTCGTCAAGGGAGTTATGTATAGTAAAGTACGTACATAATTATAGGCAAGATTTGTTAGCACCAGATTGTATATGTAATAGAAGTACATGATCATGCACTCGCTCTGATAGTAAGTGATCAATGGCCATTTTAATCAACCTCAAGTAGGATTGGAGCCTTAGTTGTTGCCTGCCACAGATGCGCTGCTAATCCAAGGACTCATGTGTTTCTTCCCTATCATAAATAACTAATACACAGTAGAGCTTTACATAGCTTATACAAAGCAAACGTACGGCAAAAGATTTCTTCACCTCCAATATATGATAACTGTGTAGTTAGTCGTTCAAACAGTTTTTTACCTCTCCATCCATCCATCCATCAGCCTTTGAAAGTCCACTGCTGGACACAGGCCTCCCCTAATCTGCGCCACTTTGACCGGTCCTGAGCCATCTGAATCCAGCGGTTACTCGCCGTCTTCTTCAGGTCATCAGTCTACCGGGTCGGGGGGCGGCCTGCACTCCTTTTGCCGAGGCGTGGTCTCCATTCGAGGACTCTTGTACCCCATCGGTTATCTGTCCTACGAACAGACTGTTATCTTTTACCTCGGTCGTCTTTAAACATACACTCGTAATTATTTATGAAAGCAACCAATAAGGTATTTAGCAAGAGGATGGGAAGAGGAACTTGCCGAATCTGGTCCAAAAAAGTCACCGCCAATGTCTTTCTAGCTGTTCTATAAGTATATTCCTTATTTTACCAAACAAAATAAATTTTACTAATCTAAATATTCTTTAATGTACCTAACTCTACATGTAGGAACGTTATCCAACATAGTCTTTGTCTAAATAACTTTAGCATCTGTTATACGAATTCCCCTGAGTTCCCAACTTTTTTGATCGAGCACCTTATTTGTCACAGACTATTTCATTCCGATTAAACAAATGTCACCCCGGAGAATGGGCTATAAAACCACAGGGATCACAGCGGGGTAAAGGCTGACTAATAAAGACAAGAGAAATAATTTTGCTCACATTACAATAGGTCAAGGATTTCTGTTCTTTGTATTATAAGCCTTTATTAACCTTGCCATGTTGTTGAGGGACTAAGAATTATATTGATAGACATTTATTGTCAAATATTGATTGATGGAAATTGAGGTTTAAACCTTAAATACGTATATTAAGTACTTCAATTAATCGAACGGATTTTTGACACTGGATCCAAGGAACGGATATTGAAAACTGTTCAGTAATTATAGGCAAAAAACCGAGATTGAGTTCAAACCTAACCAAAAAAAGAAAAACGAACTCGACGTAGGGTAGATAGGTTAATCTATCACTAGTGCTTGTCAACGGTTTCTCCCCGCCACCTCAGTTTCGCCGTGACCACGATCCATGCAACTGGGTCGAAATATCGACAAAAAGTTTGAGCAGCAAAAAATTCGACAAGGATTCAAAAACCGCATATCGTGAGGTACTCGTTAAGTATTAAAATGAGTTTAAATGTTTGTTAAGTTGAATATTATTGTCTAAGTTATTCCCGCGGCTTCGCGCACTTTTAAGTCTACCACGACAATGATTATGTTATGTGTTAATCTTGTTAATAAACTATGTGCCTGCCAGGTTTCAGCGAATTCCGACCGGTAGTTTTTCCTTAAAAGCAAACGCACATGTACCCTTTATAATACTAATAGGACTAGATTATTGAGTTATTTATCAAGCTGAATTGTTGCATAGTCAAAAATACATACATTACATAGACGTGGACGTAAACGTAGACTCGTAAACGATATATGTTGCGATATATTTGACGACCCGCGTGGTGCAGCGGTTACCATACCGGTCTGACACGCAGTGGATCCCGGGTTCAATTCCCGGCCAAACAGCTATCTGAATGATGACTTTAGATTTTGTTCTGGGTCTGGGTGTTTGTGTACTCGTCTTTGTGTGTGTACATGGCACCGACACATGATACAGGAGAAAATCCTACTGCGGGGCTATGAGTGCAGAAAGCGTTTAAAAAAAATAATTATAAAAAAAAATATGTTGCGAGAAACCTTTTTATATGCCTTTATATTGTAATCTATATTACTGGCTATTATATTATTTTAGAAAATGTATTTTAAAATTGTTCCAATTGACGTTTGAGTACAAAAATAAATGTTCATGCAGTAACAATCATAATTTTATCTATATTTTCAACAATGCCTTCTAATAACAACAGGTTATGGGCCCAGCACGCTTTCAGTGCGAAAATTGAAGTATACTAATTGTCAGCTAACGCTATACGCTATAGCTATACGCGTCTAACATGTTTAATGTCTATTGATATACCTAAATGGAAACTATCATTTGCATTTCCGTTTACAAGTTCACAAGCCTTCAGCTTTGATTTTGTAATATTAAGTAAACATTTACCTTCAAAGCAATTAATTTGATTTACGCAAACATCCATAGGGTTAGCAAACAAGGTTTAATCCAAAACGATGCTGGCTCATGTGTCAATGTAGGTTTATGAATTTATTTTCAGGGCGAGCCACCCCTTAATGGAAATTATTCAAATAAGGGTCCACTTTTACATAGAGGCCTGCTCAAATATCGGTAAATTGGCTGTGATACGGATCCGGATGTCCGAAGAAGTGGATTGCAGTTAAATTGGCGGGTTAAGGGGAATATTTAGAACGATAGCCCAGTGGTTTTCCTCTTCACGGCCTGAGATCTGAGCAGTTCACTTCTCACTAGGAACTTTTATTTGCTTTTTATGCTGACGGTCATCAATGTATGGGAATCTAAGAATTCTGTATATATTCAAAGACACAAATCTTTGAAGTACGTTTCAAACATAGAATTAAAACGTCATAATTTCTCACTGTGCAAGAACACAGGCAAGTTTTTTTCATCAGACTGAAGTAGCAAACGAGCATTCAGTCCAACTGATGGTAAGTGGTCACTGCCGCCCATGGAAATCAACTACATACAGAACATGGGTTCCATCTGAAGTCAATCACAAATGCGTAGCTACTTCCGAGGACTATGATGGTCGCCTCATGCGAAAGTGTGACGGCAACCACACCCTTCTATCGAAATGCAAGAAATACTTCACGCTAGAAATTTAATATTCCTTATTCAATCTACATTTTTTTTTATTTAATTATTTTTTTTTGTCCTTATTAAAATAATTTATGCTTATTACGTTACGGTGAAACTCAGTTTATGTGAGTGATTTTCACGGATATGATTTCTATTCAGATATTTTATTATTGCAGTAAGTAGATAGATTTATTATAGTGTGACAAATAAATGGACAAGCGTATGTACACTCAAAAAAATATTTACAAAAAATACAATCGACTTTCATGCCACAAAAAAGTAAAAAAAAAAATAAATACATATTGGTTTAGAGCATACACAGTAGGTACTTAGTACGTAGTTCCGATGTCGGCGCTCAACATATTTCGCTGGATCACGACGCCACTACATGTGTCCTCTACATGCAGTTTATTTTATTCGTGAGTACCCGTTAAGTATTAAAATGTGTCAATTCCGCGATAATATAAGTCTAAAATCATATACCTACACCAAATATCTTCAAACACAGCTCAATTATCCCCATCGGTTGAGGAGTTACATATTTTGACTTAGACCCACTTTATTAGACCCTTAAATAGTCAATGATGAACTGCCTTTGAAATTTCATTAGAACCTACACGAAATATCTTAAAAAAAAACTCAATTATACCCATCGGTTGATAAGTTACATTTTTTGTCTCCAGAATCCACTCTGATCCTCATCATATTTAAATGTGACCAACTTGTAGCAATTGCCCACACACGAAATTGAAGGCATTAAAATAGTTCCATAAACGGCGAAGTTATGGCTGTTATATTTACACGGGTTGAGGAGTTCCACTCATTTTCTCCAGAACCCATAGATGCATCCTAACCATATTTAAGTGGGACAAACTTCCAGCTCGTCTTTACACAATAAAGAAAGAATAACTAAAATCGGTCTACTAACAGCGGAGTAACTCGCGTGCATACATAAAAAAAATACATTGGCTGAATTGAATACCACCTTCTTTTTGAAGTCGGTTAAAGATATAATAACGATATGAATGCTCAATAGAACACACATGTCGATGGTTTGCTTGAATAACAACACAACACAAAAACTCAAATTTTGCAAGTGAGGAAAAAATAAACCATATTTTTATTAACTTAAAAGATCATTAACCACAGTGGAGTTAGAGCACCCAGTTTTCAATTCAAAAATAATAATATGAGGATAAAATTATACGTTTACCTTAATTTTGATGAATTTTTAACTGTGCACTAATTTATGCAAAGCAATACATATCTTTCAAAATTAGGGGTAATTTAAGCGTTTAACATTATATTTTGCTTATGCTATGAATTAAAGAGCCACAAATAAAATTACGACTGCTTTGAGTTATCCTTCTAAATTAACACTACATAATTAATATTTGCACTAGTCCCTCCCTTTGAAGTGGTTAAATTAATTGTTTACAGTTATAATTGAGTATTTGATACAAACTTGTCTCGACAGTACAAAGAAAATTCACTTAACTAGTCCCTTGAGGCCCTTTGATAGTATATACTAAACATTGAGACCGCTTTATGAAGATATGCAAAATAGCCTTGAAAGCCATACAAATTAATTTAAATCATAAATTAACGATGAGTAAAACGTAAACTACATATAATTTAACGATAAATATTTTTAATTAAATAATTATAAAAGCAATATACTGTTGCGCAGTTTAATGTAAATATTGTGTAAATATTAAATTCTGTATATACATACCTGTATAATCTATGTTCTGTTGTGAGAGACTTTTTGGCCACAGTCCTCCCCACTGGACAACTTCAAATATTACACCTTTGGGATTTATTTAAATACTATCTATTTTCTTTCGCCGTAAAGCATAAATTAATTTTTCAATACGCACAACTAACGAGTAATAACGCATCTGTGATTGACTTTTGATAGAATCCATGTTCTATATGAAATTGCTTATAGATACAATCCATGGGCGGCAGTGACCACTTTCCATCAGGTAGATTGCATGCTCGTTTGCTACTTCAATCAGATAAAAAAAAATTCTAACTCCGTAGTTGTATCGTAAATTATACAAAGTGGTAGTCACATTACAGCTCAAAACGGGCAATTGGGTTCCTACCCTACCGTTTGTTTGCAAAAAACAACGGCCTATTAATATTCCACAGCTGGGTGCTTCCCCTTAGAGACCCACATTACTCTAGTGTACGTTTCTTGTTTAAGTTGTACTAAACTTATGCATTGTACTAAAGTTTAGGATACAAGTTCGAGACAAGGGTAGGTATTTACTTCCTTTTAAAGACACATTGTGTCCTTTAAAAAAGTATACAACGTCCTCAAATTGAAAATGATGAATCATTATCAATATTTTTATTTTTTTTTACAATATTATTTTTTTTTATCAATATTTTAATTTTTTTTATTGTTTATCAAGGGGAAGTCTGAAGACTTCCCCTTGATAAACAATAAAAAAAATCACACAATGTCGTTATAAAACGTAAAACGTATATAGAGAAAAAAAAACAAAACTTCGACGTTTACAGTGAACATGTCTTTTTTTTCTCGAGGGGGAAACCTTCAAAAGCTACTCGACGCCGTGGGAGCGACGCAGGGTTATGTGGGATTTTTACTGCACTAAAACCCCCGGTGGCCGTCTTCGGCGCTACAAAGAGGACTCCGGGATCTCCAAACGAATCGCACCTGGAATCCTCTGAGCGCGTTGCCCCATCGGGCTCCTCCCAGATGGGCGGCTGGGCCCACCGCTCTGTCTAGTCTTTACGGCGATATACGACCACACGTACAGCCGTCCTTCCCGGGATTGCCTAGCTGGACGGTTCAAGCTCCCACTAGCCGCTCGCAATCTCGGAAGCCCCTTTTTGTCGCCTCTTACCACAGGCAGGAAATACCGTAGCCCTATTACCGTAGCTTACACTGAACGTCTCTAGGCTTCAAACTCCTTAAGTCAGAACAACTAAGCCATATAATATTTCATTAACTCATCACATTTAATACGACGGTAGGCCCATGGCCTTAGTAAAATAAATCTATATGTAAATGAAACATCTTAAAAAATCACATAAGTAAGACTTACAAGATAGAACATATTACAGGAGAAAAGTACCTTTGTCCTATCTTTATCCCGAAAATCCTTATGACTGCTTATTCTCAGCAAGACACTCAGACCACTTGGTGTGTTTAGACGTTACAATCTGCGCCCTATCCTGTGTAGGTACATTTTTATAACCATTTCTTATGAAGTTTCGGTGACAAACGAATAGACACTCGCTTGAAGTTAAGTGAACATTTGTGACCATCTCCAAAAAAATTGAAGACCGAAAGTTTGACTCGGATAATGTGCTACTGAGGACTCAATTCGCACTTGGCCAGCGCGGTGGACTATGGACTATAGCTCTCATTCTGAACGAAGACCCGTGCCAAGCAGTGGGACAATAATGGGTTGACGACAACTATAGATTCGGCAAGTATTGATTATTAATAGGTACGCTAGTACCTTCACAGTTAACCGAACGGGGATTAGTAACATTCAATATGTATAAAATGTCACAATTGTGACTTTGCAGAAAACGTACTGTTAACACTCAGCGAGATTTGAGCAAGAATGTACAACTACCATTAAAGTAGTATGTAAGGCAATAATAAACTTTATAACTTGCGAAAGAATTCCTGGATGTAAATTAGCAGAGATAGAGATCCCACAAGGACATCAGCAGTCTCTACATTGACACCACTCTTCACAACCCTCAATTTCTCGACAATTACACGCAGCGGAAATTAAACGAACCCGACCGGTCAGGCTTGGAGCTTTATTGATGCTCATGTTGTTACCCAGTTAGGGAATCAGACAGATAATGAAACGTCTAGACATTTTATAAAACTGTTTAGTTTTGTGCAAATAGCTAATAGATGCTTTTACCGGATGTTAAACAATCACAAACGATTCTAAACGGGCCGGGTAGCGCATTGTTAATAAACCCACACTGCGTGGTGGTGTTATGCAATTGTGGTGTTGACGTTAGATTCAAGTCGCAAAAAGTAAAAAAGAAACTACAGTAATCTCAATTTAAGACGAAACTAACCAGCAATGGGTATGAACCAATCTTGTATAAGAAAAGTAGTAATTATTTTAGCTTCAATGAATTTTTTTTTTGCCATAACTTTCCCTTTAACATCTAGAAACTGCAAGGTTTGTCCATTTTACAGTATGCACCTAACATTCATTTGAAAGCCGGAATAGGACGGCAGAATTAAGAACTATCGGGCCGGTCCGATCAGTAATGCCTTCGTTAAATGACGAAGCCAATTCCAGTTCACTTGGAAACGGACTGCTTCCTTTTCTACATATAATCTGAATCGGAAAGGCGATCTATGGTAATTTACGACGAGCAATAATATGCATTACTATAGTATATTTAATAAATGTCAAAGTGTAGCCTATCTTGCCAAATAGGGCTCTATTTTACTGAACTGTAAGGCAAGATACCGGAGCTAACTTTCATTACCATGTAAAAAAGAAAAACATGATTGTAATTATATTTAAAAAAATGGATATAAATAAGAAAAAAGACAAGCCCGCTGAGTTTCTTGCCGGATCTTCTCAGTTGAGGTCGTATTCCGATCCAGTGGTAGTATAAGAAAAAAAATGTAACAAAGACATTTCATTTCATTACGTCAATGAATCATTTTGTTAAATTGTTGTCAACATTACTGACCCACTGGTGGGTACGGGTCTAAGAGTAGAAGATGTGTTGGCCACAGAATTTTTTGCGGCGCGGTTGACTAATAGACAAGTATATTTGTAATTTGTGAGAGCAAATTACTCTATGATAGTTTATCTGTGGCAGATATGTTTTTTATCTGTGTCATAAGTTTTATTTAAGTTATCTGTATTTTTTTCGTAGTTTCCTTCTTCGTAAAATAAACTGTTACATGGCAACGGCCGTCTCGACTTTTCATTTGGCACATAATTATATCCTCTAACGATATAACAGCATTGACAATTCCAAATTGGTAGACTTCAGCAACTATTTAGATTATCAATTTATGCGTTCTTCGGCGTTGACTTATAATTTATAACACGCACATAGCTGTGAAATTAATTAAAATATTACAAAAACTCTTTGACTTTAATTACTGAAAAGAAATAGAACTATAAAGAAATTTAAAAGAAATTAAAATTTTGTTGCACTTTTGTTAAAAGGTTTTCGCCGGACTTTCCAAATTTGATTTATCCAGATCAGTTATTATTTTTATATTTATTCTGACAATGAAATGAAACAGTCTGGGTATTACTACAGTACAGTGTAAATCAAAGTCGCTTCTCGCTGTCTGTCTCTATGTATGCTTAGATCTTGAAAACTACGATACGGATATTAATGCAGTTTTTTTAATAGATAGAGCGAATCAAAAGGAAGGTTTTAATGAATAATACAAGCATAATATAGTGGAGGAACACTAATAATTTTAGATTTTTTATTTTTAGGAGGAACAAAGTTCGCCGGGTCAACTAGTTTGTCTTCTATAAATTAAAACGTGAAACAAAAACTTGGGTTCCGTTTTTAAGAAAATTACGTAGATGAAGGCATGTGAAATTTGGCACAGTGATAATTAATGTCGAAAAGGGGTGCAGGATGTTAATATAATTTAAACTAATGCATAAAACGTATATAATATAAATTTCAAACTTATTACACACATTTCGTTGCATTTAAAAACAAACACAAAAATAATATATTAAATAAATAAAAATTTCGCTGTTAAATGTCAGATGAATTTATCAAAATACCCCTCATTGCATTTAAATGTATTTTACCTCTTTTAAAATAGCTCTAAAATTAATACATGGTCGAAAAATAATTGAAAATCTTTGCGGTACATAAAATTATTTTGAATTATAATTTAATAGGATTTGAGAACCATTCGTGCTACTTTGGACATTGTCAAGTTTAGTTTTTGAGTTGAATTACGGTCGAATTTCGGCCGTTGCTATGGGTGACTAGTCCAAATAAATCGTCTATCAACAGTAGGAAAATTATGAACAAATCAAATCTCAATGGAATGAATACGTTTGTAGCAAATATATTGCAGCAATAGTACAATCCGTTTGTAATTTAAAAAATACTATTACATGTCGGTTTGTTTGGACGTTCACTAACGTTAGCTACAACCTAAATGAAAAAAGCCACGAGACCTGAAACCATTTTAGGTTTTAGATTTTTAGGATGGATGGATGGTTATAACTCAAAACTTTACTAATATTCCTTTATTTACATGAATGCGAATATATATTTCATTACAGTTGTCTATGGGCAGTACAATCATACCTCCTCATATGCAACCCCGACTTACGCGATTCCGATATAAAAAAATATTTAAATAAATTGCGAAAAGTAAAAATCTGAAGTGAAACTCGTCGGATTATTTGTAAGATTTTATGAAGCCTTCTTCATCAAACAAAATCAGTTGGAGATTTTATAATACATTTTTTGTTTAAATATTTTTTTTAGCTTCCAACCCTAATTTAAAATAATTTATATATGCCAAATTATCCCTCGACTTACCCAAATTCGACTTACGCGGTTATCGCTCAGTCCCACCTGTCGCGTAAGCTCGAGGTATTACTGTAATTATATGTGACCCATCTATGACTTTCAATAAGTTTTATGAGACCGAAGTAGCAAACGACCATGCAGTCCACGTGATGGTAAGTAGTCACTACGGCCCATGAACACCTGTATGAAACTTCACCCCGGTCGAACTACACTGGTTCTACCACCTGGTTTTCACGCTAGGAATAGGTGTGAGGGTTAAGCTCCCCCCCTATGTTATTTCCCATACATAAAAAAATGATGGTCCTTTCATTCAAGAAATGTGAGTGAAAACACACAGTCGCGACCGTAAATAGTCAAAGGGGAAACCAATTTGGCTTTGCATATGGAGATATGGAACGGATCGCAACAATACAATACGGCGGATCGTATGGCTTTACAAAACGGCTGATTCGTACATTTTGAGGGGGAAACTCCTCCAGATAACCTGTTCATTCATATTTTTCACAAAAAAAATCAAAACATTTAATAATTAGTACCTATTATCTATCTAGGAATTTTATTTTCGTAGTCATGTCAGTTTTATCAAACCAAGTCATTGCAAGGACTTATGATCTTAACTATTCTCACTCTCACTGAATGATCCGAGATTTTTTTATAACATTGGAGTAGCAAACGAGCATGCAGTCCACCTGAAGTATGGTCACTGCCGTGTTCAGTGGACATCTCATAAGGCAACCATCATAGTCCTCGGAAGTATCAACGCATCTGTGATTGACGTCCGATAGAACCCATGTTCCATTTGAAGTTTGCTTACAGATATCTATGGGCGGCAGTGACCACTTACCACCAGGTGGACTGTATACTCGTTTGCTACTTGCTACTTCAATATTATATAAGAAATGGTTCTATCTGAAATCATTTACAGATGTGTTGCTAGTGCGGAAGACTAAGATGGTCCCCTCATATAAAAGTGAACCGACTATGAGAACTCTTGACCTACAACAAAAGATAACAAACAAGGCATACAAGTAGCAAACTCAAATACATGTTTGTACTGCCATACCCCTTATGCACTGTTAATGACTACAACACCCTTTGCTCATCCAAATCAACAAGATTTGGGTAACTCAAACATATCTTTAGAAACTTAGGCAAGTAGTTTGTATGTTTGTGTAACATTATGCCGCTTGTTATGACACTGTTTCTATTCTAGTTAGGGCGCGTCTACCTTTATTTTCTTTCTCTATTTGTTTAACGAACGTGCGTGAAAGAGATCTTATAGCAAGCGAGTGAGAAAGATTGAGAGAAAAAGTGAGACAGAGCGAACGTCGTATCACGCATAGTGCTATGGAGCTAATAATCCAAACACACCAACTACAAATTCAGGAACGACAATAGATGCTATTTTTACAAGATTTTTAAATAATGTTAAAACACGAACTTATGTTGCATATTTTACCTATCATAATGCTTTAGTCACAATAATACCAATACAAACAACGTCAAACAATGTAAATATTGAAGAAATAAATTGAAAAAAATAAATTTATAATTTACATTAATTTTCAACACTTTTTTTATTTTAATGACAATTAAATTCCTAACCTATCTTCCTTTTTCCCTTCCTCTTAATCTTGGAAATTTAAAGTTTTAGATTTGTATAAATATAAACAAGATTTATAAATTAGTTCGCCAAAGAAGTTTCACTTCTGACATGTGTACTTTGTACGCACGCATGTTTTTTTTTTTTATTATGTATTTCCCATGGCCTTTGAATGCTTTTTAAATAACCACACAGACTAAGTAGTCAGTCAGAGTAAGTACTCTAAAACTTTTTTTAGAATTTGTAATTGTGATGAACTATTTTTGAAAATCTTTGCTGCCTGACAGAGTCTGGTTGTAACATCAGAACACTTTTAAATTAAATTTTGTTGGTAACGTTACGCAGACTTAACAATTTAAATTCAGATCATATTGTTTTTTTTCCAAATATACCTTTATAAGCAGTGATAGCCTAATGGTTGAAACTTGCCCTCTCGATCTTGAGGTCCGAGGTTCAAACCCAGGCACGCACCACTGATTTTTCTAAAATTATGTGCGTATTAGAAATTAATTATCACTGCTTTTCGGTGACGGAAAACATCGTGAGGAAACCTACACACCCGAGAGTTCGTAAAAAAAAAAGAACTCGGAAGTGTGTGATGTCCACCAATTCGCACTTGGCCAGCGCGGTGGACTATGGCCTAATACTCTCTCATTCTGAAAGAAGACCCGTGCCCAGCAGTGGGACAATAATGAGTTGACGACTACGACCTTTATATAAACAATTTTAAATATCACGAAATATCTCAAAATACGTAATTTAATTTTTTAGCAATTTAAAATCTTCCAAAACCACATTTTTTCATCAAAATCAAGCCACATTTTTTACAAGTACCAATGTTATGAACAGCTAATTAATTTACGTTTTTTCACTACATTCCCAGTATTGCTTTAATAACGCTGTATGATTTTAGGTCGCTGCTTTTAATCCGAAAAACAATTTATACAAGTGAAAAGATACATAACTACATCTGTTTACAATATGCTTGCTGGACGATATACAACTTAATGTACTTCACCAACGTCTTCGAATAGGTAATATGACTACCCAAAAATTATTAAAAAATAAGCATATCTATGCCATAACTTAGTTATAACCGTCTATATTATATGAATTACGCCGTTATGTCGAAATATTAATAAAAAATCTTTGTATTCATAATTTCTTGTTGTTAACATTTCTATTTATATGGTATTATGGATTAATAGAAATGTTAACAACAAGAAATTATGAATACATAAGGCTGACGTAAACATGTAGAACGACAGACAAGAGGCTCCCTTTAAATCAGCAAGACACCTTTCAATATACAAGACATATTTTTGCCTTTAACTTCATTTCCGACTTCAAACCACTAGAGTACGAAGCTTACATTTTACTGTAAATAAAATCTTTAATCCACAGAGATGGTAGAATTTTTGGCCTACTTTCAAAACGTGACAAAAGTTTTCTGTAACATGGGTGAATTATATAACGCGAATTTTATATTTACGGTATATTCCAAAACTCGAAGAATGTGTTCCGTAGTGTGAAGTTTTAAAAGTTTACTAGGTGACGCAACTTATAAAATGGGTGGTTAACTTTTAACAAGACGTTCTAGTTTGTTATTGATGTACTGGAATAAATATTTCAGTTCATATTTACATTTTCAACATGTACTGTCACAACATCTCTATATATATTAATATGAGAAGCAAAAACTTGTGATTCGTTTTTAAGATACTTGCCCCAGACGGAGGAGTGCGAAATTACGCACGGTTATATTTGATGTAGAGAAGGATTACGGAATGCTAATATTTTTTTCAAATAATGCATAAAACATACATAATATCAGATAAAAACACATTACTCACACTACCTTGCATTTGACACATACTTATTAAACGAAATAGAATATTCAATGTCTTATACAAGTCAATGTCAATACTATGAAAACACGTAACGTCAAAAATGTCAGAGGTTTTTGTCAAAATACCGCTATTGCTTTTAAATGCGGCTTAGATAATTAAACGTCTTTTTATTTTTAACGGGCGCGTTCAATTTTGACATTATTTGAAAAAAATATTAGCATTGTGCAATCCTTCTCTACATCAACTATCGCATCAACCCATTATTGGCCCACTGCTGGGCACGGGTCTTCTCCCAGAATGAGAAAGTTTTAGGCCATAATCCACCGCGTTGGCCAAGTGCGAATTGGTGGACTTCACACACCTCCGAGAACTTTTTTTTTTTAAGAACTCTCGGGTGTGTAGGTTTCCTCACGATGTTTTCCTTCACCGAAAAGCAGTGATAATTAATTTCTAATACGCACATAAATCATTGGTGCGTGCCTGGATTTGAACCTCGGACCTCCCGATCGAGAGGGCAAGTTTCAACCATTAGGCTATCAATGCTCTAACACTAACTAGCATCAACTATAACCGAGCGTAATATCATACTCGTCCGCCTGCGGCAAGTATCTTAGAAACAAATTACAAGTTTTTGTTTCACATAATTAATAATGAATGTCTTGAAACTAGATCAAAGCAGCGCTTATCACTGCTGGAAGACAAAAATAAGCTATGGTGGCACCAGAGAATCAGAAACGCTCCCACCACCTTCAATTTCATTGGACAGAAGTATGACGAAAATGAAAGTGATTCCAGTAAATCTTCAACATCAAATAGCCCACCAACCGACAAAAAGGTTAGCAAAATAAATAAAAAAAAACCTGTCGCACGAAACTCAAGCTTAATCCAGGTCAAAAGCCTTAACGTACAAACTGAACTATCCACTTCTTTTAGTGCTACGCCGCAATACTGTGAATGACTGTTTTTCTTTTGAGCTCACTTTGAAAAATTTTCAGCAGCAATTAAAAGATTTTCCGCAAAGAATATTAGTTTACGCGAATTTTGTCATTTTCCGTTTAACTGTTTCGATGTTTTGGTCGGTTTAATTTAAAATTTCTCTCGAAAAACTGAGTCAACGGTAATACTTGTAAATTGAATATGTGCCTAAATTTGGATACTAAAAATAAGACTCATTTGGGTTTTGTTTGCTATATCAGCACCTATTACTAACCTTGACTGGTTCCCTAGATTTAACCTCGTAACGGCAAAATAGTGTTTGAATTGGGCGAATATAGTTAGACAGACCCTATAGTTCGTCTCTGTAGCTCCGAGATTAGAATAGGGCTACGGCATACCCTGCCTGTCGTAAGTGGCCACTAAAAGGGGCTTCCGGGGTTGCGGGCGGCTAGAGTGTGAGCTCGAACCGTTCCGTCAGGCGACCCGGGGCGTCCTACCCGGGGTCGCCTGACCGAACGGTCGGTATGTGTGGTCGCATACAGTAAGTCGCAGGTCGTAAAGACAAGACGGAGCGGTGGGCCCAGGCGCCCATCTGGGAGGAGCCCGATGGGGCAATGAGATCCCGGAGTCCTCTTTGTAGCGCTGAGGACAGCCACCGGGGGAGTTTTAGTGCGATAAAAATCCCAATTAACTCTGCGTCGCTCCCATGGTGTGGGGTACCTTTTGAAGGTTTCCCCTTCGAGAACAAAAATAAGATCCTATAGTTGTTACATATACAGATACTATAGACGAGTATAGTTAGACTCACCTTTTTATCACTTACCATCTCACTTACCATCAGTTGGACTACGTGCAATTTCAATTCTATAAAAAAACCGCCATTAATTTCCCGTTATATATTAAAATGTATCAAATCCGCAATAAATAAAAATCTTAAAACATAAATTGTTGAAATCTTTATAACATGATTCATATTTTTAATTTTTGGAGTTCCGTTCTTAAAAAATAACAATTAAATCCAATAGCCTCCACTATCTGCCTGTCTCTGAACACAATGACACCTTGTCTCTGAACAATCTGACACATTGTTTTATCACTCAAAGTGTAAAAAACATTTGAAGTTTCTATTGGCTGTGTATCTCTGTGGCGGGTGGCCATTATAATAACAAATACAAAAGACAAATAAAAATGTTACAAATAAACGAGGCACGAGGAACTTTGTTGACGTTTGCTTCGTGTATTGAACCATTGCATATTGTTAATTACTTTAAATTTTCAAACCAGTTTTCTTCTAGCTGCTATAATAAAAAATAATGAAAATGAAAAAGTTGAAAAATTACTGGTGCGAAACCAGCCGTATTCCGCTTGACTCACGCTTGACCAATTATTATAATTATGTCTTCGTTTTTATTCATACTTCATAAAAACAAGGTTTGCTTTTATCACGAATTCTATGTATAAGTTCAGTCTAGCTTGCTTTCCTTTGAAAACGTTTAGCAATTTTAACTGCAGTTTGACTAAGTTAACGTGCAGCAAGTTTTCGAACGCAAAGGGGAAGTTGACGAAGAATCCTAATCTACTCAAAGCAGTGTTGACCGCTTAAAGTTCTTCAAAGCGCCATTCTTATTAAGCTCCATTCACAATGCAATTATAGTGATGAATTAAAAGTTATTTTTTTATGATGTGGAAGTGGTAATCAAGCATTCAGTGTATCTGATGGTACGTGGCCACTGCTTTCGACGCATATCAATCCCAGAAAACATCAGTTTCACTTGAGTTTGATAGCAAATGCGTTGCCACCCTTTTTTTGTTCTCGAGGGGGAAACCTTCGAAAGGTACTCGACGCCATGGGAGCGATGCGTGATTATGTGGGATTTTTTACGCACTAAATCGCTTCCGAGGCCGTCCTCGGCACTACTATGAGGAATCTAGTATCTCCAAAGGAACGCAACCGGATTCTTCAGAGCGCGTTGTCTCATCGGGCTCCTCCCAGATGGGCCGCTGGGCCCATAGCTCCGTCTAGTCTTTATAACACATACCGCCTCCCTTCCCGGGATTGCCTACCTGGGCGGTTCGAGCTCCCACTCTAGCCACCCGCAACCCCGGAAGCCCCTTTAAATCGCCTCTTACGACAGGCAAAGGATACCGTAGCCCTATTCTGATCCCAGAACTACAGGGGCGGCGTTGCTGCCCCAGCTAAGTTAGAACGCCTCCAGTAATTATGTCACCCTTATCATTCTCTTTAGACCAAAATACAGCAAGGCTATTATTAACACTGTTATTATTAGCATGCCACTCCGACATGGTACCTGGCCGGGATCGATTCCAGGCCAGACAGACCGTTATGGAGACCACTACGCTACGCTAATCACCAAAATTAAAATCTAATTTATACATTACGCGGAATGAGCCTCGTGAGTTATAAAATAGTATTAGGTACACACAGCGGTTTACTTCGAGAGCTGAACAAGGCTTTACGCTATGTTCGTAATCGAAGCCGGAACTCAAATGGAAAGATTATCTTCATCCCTTCCGGGCTTGGTTTATTTTTGGTATAATATTTATTCCATTTGGATTAGCCTAAAATAATATAATACGGGCAGTAAGTTAACCACACCTACATACAAGTACATACTCATATACTGGTTAACACTTTCTACATTCTTATCGGTTAGTTAGTTTTTTATTTATAAGATTGAAGTAACAAACGAGCATGCAGTTCACCTGATAGTAAGTGGTCACTGCCGCCCATGGTCTCCTGTAGACAACTTCATATAGGAGACAACTTCATTTCTCTATTTAAAGTCGATTACAGATGCGTTGCTACTCCCGAGGACTAAGATGGTCGCCTCATATAAAAATGTACCGGCAACCACACCCTTCCATCGTAACACAAACTACTTCACGCTAGAATAAGGTGTGGCGGTGGTACTTCCCCGTGCGAACTACATTGGTTCTACCACCTCCAACACCTTCTCGTGTCGTGTCATAGGATATAAACAAATATGAATTAATAAACATCTAGACTCAGAATTAAAATAAAAATATATACGTTTGCCGGAAAGTCGAATCTGAATTCTTCATTTGTTAGATCATTACGTTAACCGCGAAAAAGAACATTAACATTTCGATTTTTTTCTATAATTGACGTATATACTCGAAATTTTGATCATCATTAGACTTAATCTTTTTATCTACAAGTAAACTTGTAAACAAATTAACATTAGGATTTTTTAAAGATTAAAGCCGAAACGTAAACGCACTACGTGACCACTATCACCCATCTGTAAGCAACTTCATATAGAACAAGAATTCTATCTGAAGTCAATCACAGGTGCGTTGCTGCTCCTTCTCTCATCAACCCATTATTATTGGCTCAATGCTGGGCACGGATCGTCTCTCATAATGAGAGAGTATACGCCATAGTCCACCGCGCCGGCCAAGTGCGAATTAGTGGACTTCACACACCTCCGAGAACTTTTTTTTAAAGAACTCTCGGGTGTGTAGGTTTCCTCACGTTGTTTTCCATCACCGAAAAGCAGTGATAATTAATTTCTAATACGCACATAAATCAGTGATGCCTGGGAGTGAACCTCAGACATCCCGATTGAGAGGGCAAGTTTTCAACCATTAGGCTATCACTGCTCTGCAATAGCTTTAACTTTATGCTGCTCCTTAGGCCTAAGATATTTGCCTCTTAACAAAGTGATTCGGCAGCATCGGCCCTTCCATCAAAAAAGGCAAATTTTGAATCACGCTCGAAGTGGGCGTGGCATTTCCCGAATGCTCAGAAGTTCGAAACATGCTGCAACAATAAATCTAAACGCGAACTAAGTTATTAATTAAAAGTCCGCATTCAAAATTGGCTGCGTTATCTGAGGGTTTTACATCCACCGCGCATAAATCACAGCCAAACTTCGATTATTCTAAACAGTTTGTCCACATGTACACGGAAACGAATTTATAGCATGCACACAAAACAAATATACACAATAATTTGGTCAAATAATGAGAAGGAATAATATGCTTATAATGTATGGAAGATAATTTTAAAATGTTTAATCTGTCCATCTGTCACCAGTAACACGTAAGGTTTATGGCTGATTGAAATGGTGCATTATAGTTATATACTCATATATTTATTTACCAAATATACAAATTAATATGATGACTGTAAGTGGTATTAGTAAAGTACATAGTATAAAACAAAGTCGCTTTCCGCTGTCTGTTCCTTATGTATGCTTAGATATTATTTTAAAACTACGCTACGGATTTTAATGCAGTTTTTTTATAGATAGGGTGATTGAAGAGGAAGGTTTTTATGTTTAACATAGTGGAGAAAGTTATAGAGATAATTTTAGATTTTCGACTTTTAGGCGGAACGAAGCTCGCCAGGTCCACTTATTCTAGATAAAACCCTAGGTTTTTATTAAGATCTTAGAGATGTTTGCAGACGACATTTACTGATAAGACGGACTGTATGCTCTTTGGCTCTTTAGTTTCTTAAAACTGTACATTTTACCACTTTTTACTAACCACTTCAGTTTAAAAATAGTATAAATATTATCGCAAAGCGAAGAAAACTGAATACTCAGTAGCTTATTCATCTTAAAGTCTGCTCAGTGCCCCATATCCTTACAGAGGGAGCCTAAGACTAGCAAAGACGTGTTTATCTTGCCACCGGAGCAGGTCACGGGGTTGGACAAACCTTTGAACTAAACCAGCACGGTATCTTATGAAAGACCTTTTTAAACTATACATAAGCCTTTATGTTCCTATGTAAGCGAAATTTGCAAAGATTTTGATATTAATGGCTATATAAATCTATTTTTTAATAAAGATAAAACTGTTAGTAGTTCGTTCAATACCAGCTCATCAAATACCAGCTTATAATATTATTTTTTAAGGGTTGTCTTCTGACTTACTAAAATAGTGCAGAAGTACTTATACACGGCATTCTAAAGTAGTTCTCAGAGCCAGCAATTCAAATAATTATGTCTGATTTCAACACAGATTGCCTGAAGCAGCAAACGAGCATGCAGTCCAACTGATGGTAAGTTGTCACTGCCGCTCATGGACATCTGTAATCAACTTCATACAGAACATGGTTTCTATCTGAAGTCAATCACAGATGCGTTGCTACTCCTGAGGACTATGATGGTCGCCTGGTATAAAAATTTACTTTTCAACCTCTATATTCAAAAATAACTAAAACCAACAACGCCGCAAGCATAGCGGAATCTTGGTTGACACTTAATTATTCGGTAGCAAGAGAATGCAATAATATGCAAATTCGGACGCGCTCTGGAACCAACAATTTTATGGGACGTGCCTGTCATTTCGGGAAGATTTTATCCTTTCCTTAACGCTCTTTGCTAAGACAGGGCTGGATTTTACAAACTGTTTTGTCAAATATTTGAAAACGTTCCTCCTGTGAGAATATAACCCCTAAAAACCGATCGCCCAAAATTGGGTACCGCCGCAAAAATATGGTCTCTGCAATTTGGCGGTGAAACTAAAAGTACGTTAAGCCCATAAAATAGTCTTAATGGTCTTAAAAAGTCAAAATGGGGTACAACACATTATTGGCCCACGGTTGGGCAAGGGTCTTCTCTCAGAACGAGAGAGTTTTAAGTCATAGTCCACCGCGTTGGCCAAGTGCGAATTGGTCGACAATGGGTGAAGGGTCAAAATATCCCCCTATAAATTTTCTTAAATTATTTACTCCCTAAAATCATAATGTTTCACTGTCTCCTCAAACCTAGGGACATATCTTCAAAGTAAGCGACACTGGTTTGGAGAGCGGCCTCAATTTTGAAATGACAAGACTGAAAATATAAGAACACGAAATATTGCTCAAAATTGTAGGCCGCTGGATATCATCTTTATGATTTTGAGATAAGCAACATTATTAAAGCTCGTCTCGTCAATAAATTAATCCGTCCTCTTGCTGTTTTGTGTTATCAAAATATGAAAAGTAATAACTACAATTTAGACTCAGAACAAGAATCTTAACTCATCATTCAATCAGATACCTATTTGGCCAGGAATCGAACCCGGAACCCAGTACGTGTCAGACCGGTACGATAACCACTACGAGAGTCGTCGTTTTAACCTTTTTGTAAGAGACGATTTAGTTTATGCACTTATTTCCTAATAGTACCAGTATATATTCCAATATAATAACGGCTAAAGCTATGTAGTCAAAGTTTACGAGATAACGCCTCTGACACCACCGTTATATAACTGGGTCACTTAAACTAAGAAGCAAGAACTTTGTTTGTGATGTGCAAAGCCAAAATTTATTACAATAAACAATGTGGTTTATACATACGTATATAAATCAACGTGCGTAATATGCATTATATGGTCCTTCGAGCCAGATGGAACAATATTTTAGGCAATACTTTATAAAGCCCCTTTTAGTCGCCTCTTACGACATGCAGGGGATACCGTAGCCCTATTCTGACCCCGAGGCTACAGGGACGGCTACTTGGGACCTAATGTGAAAGCGCTCTTAGACTATCCTAATGGTGTAGTGTAGTAGTGTAGTGTAGTAATCCTAATCCTGTAGTGTATTCCTCTACAATATTTCAACGCAGATTTTGCCAATTGGTACAATGAGTATGGTTCGACTGGTAACGTATCAACGCTACACCTATTTCTAGTGTTCTTGTGTGTCGATGAAAGAGTGTGGTTTGAGCTCATGCGTCAAGTCATTTATACTAGTAATGTAAAGAATGTTATTATTTGACTGCCAATGTTGTTTCTTCTTCAGTTCTTGATATAGGGTGCAGGAAATTTAGCAATCTTTTTTTCTTTGGTGGACAAACCGCAGTTCGAATTATCACTACAAAGTATAAAACAGAGTCTCTTCCCGCTGTCTGTTTCAATGTAGTTTTTTAATAGATAGAATGATTTAAGCGGAAAGTTTTTATTTATAATACATGTATATTATAGTGAAGAAAGACTGCTAATTTTAGATTTCTCACTTATAGGCAGAAAGAAGTTCACCGGGTCAACTAATATTCCTATAAATTTGGCGACATTTGCAAAGCACAGCAATTCAATATTCCCACAATTTTGGCGAATGCGAATATTCGTTACGTCACTAAAATATACACATACACAGATATATGTACGTCTGTGTGCGTGTTAATTAATGTCAGTTAGTGTGTAAAAATAGTTACAAACGTGTAATCCGTATGACTATTGTATACGAGACTCAATTCGGTATACCTGTTTCTAAAAAATATATCCGCATTATTCTTAAGAGTTCGCGCAAACACGGCACTTGACTCAGCGACAAAGACTGCGTTTGCATATGACAGCCTTCACTTGAGGAGATAAATAGTCTCTACAACGTCTCTACAAGACTTCAGTGCAGTTTAGAACACAATATTTGAAGAAAAGTTACGCTAGAAGTTTGCTTTGCCTTTTATTCACAAGAGTAGCTTTGTTAAGGGCCTTTAGCAGCGGCGTTCGGCGTTTAAGATGGCCGGCTAGTCTTGATTTTTTTAACATAAAATAAAAAAATGGAAACAGGAAAATTTAAAACAGAAAAAAACATTTTCAACTGTTTGCATATTTTTTTCTTTATTAGCAGGCTTTAGACACTTTAACCCCTCGTGTACACTTACACTTATGATTTAAGCATATGACAATAATATCACAGTTGAGCTGCATGTAAGAATTTTTTATAATTTTATCTGTATGACGACTCGCGTCTGACTTGCAATGGGGTCCGGGTTCGATTCCCGTCCAAATGTTGAGTTTAGATTCATGATCTGGGTCTGGGTGTTCGTGTATTCGTGTTTTGTGTGTCCATGGTACCCACGAAACAGGATAAATTCCTAGTATGGGGCTATGAGTATATGAAGCGTGAAAACGTGTGTATTAAACAATATTTAATTGCTTTATTACTTACTTCTTTCGTTCCTCTGTAGCAACAAAACCATTCAAACTACACATACCTACTTAAAAAATATTATAGGAAAGTAGTGTAAAAATCAATATGCGATAAGCACATTTGTCTTATTTTACGTCTAAGACACATTTCTATCGAAATAACATCTGATCAAATATCTTATAAACCAGACCCCCGTCTGGTTTTGCCCAGGCTCGCGCGAGCTCAGTGGACTTCCGTCCGTTATTTGGAAACCTCCCAATCCTTTTCGCAGCGCTGAGGAAGGCCAGCGGGGGTTTTAGTGGGTAAGAATCCCGAAGACTCACTCGAACTACGGCGGATATCTTTAGAAGGTTTCCCTCTCGAATACAAAAAGGTAAGTTCACAATAAAGCTGTCTACCAGAAATACACAGATATACCTTTACTACGCATTTATAATTTTGAAATAGTTGTACAAGAAAATTGTATTAAATAAATTAAAAAACCGTGCACGTTGCGATAATACTCTTTCATTCTAAGATACATTCTTAAAAGAAACTGGATATTGTTGCAATTTGCAACGGAGCTGAATTCAAAAAACTTTGAACCTTATATCCACATGATCTAAGATCACGTATCGCACCCTCGTGACTTGAAACAAGGAACAATTGTTCAGGACATGTTTCAGAAGGAATTCTTTTGACCGTGTATTTCAAAGAACCGTACGATACATGCATTTACGTGTTTTACAAGTTTGTAGTGGAAGACAAAACTAAACAGAAATAGTATGTTTTTCATATAGTTTCTTCAATAAGATGACTTTTTTCATTGCCGTGGATGTCATAGGAGATAAAGGGATCAAATTCAGATGATAAGCAACAGTATCTTTCTGTGATACAACAACATCAAGTCAACAATCAAGTAATGCAGTCATAAACAAGAACGACAGGCCTGGTGATTAAACCGCAAAAATCCCCAATAGCAGAGATCCTATAGGTTTGAAAAGGCACCAGGAAGACGTACTTAATTAAAAGCCAACTTAATATTCGGCTAGAACTCTTGTAGACCATATCTGGAGTCGATGATAGATATTCAAAGATGACATTGTTTTACTTCATCTTTTGTATTAAGAAAAATAAATATTAAAAAAAGAGTCACATTCATACAATTTTAACTGAAACAACATGTGGCGCAAGTCTAGAAATAAACGACTTTTTAGTTTCTCGTAACTTACAGATAAAATCTTTTAAAGGAAAATATAAGGCAGTATAAAACCAATTTAATGAAACCGCCGTCCACTAACTCTGCAATGTGTATCCACTGAACAACAAATAAATTGTACAAACAGTTCAAAAGACATTTTAAATCCATTCTTTCTACCGCTGAAGAATGGCCGAGGACAAGAAATATTGGTTGAAACCTATAAAGATGTCAGGTTGCTTGCGAGAATGAACACCTTTTACGCTAAGTACAACTTTTCTCGACACACTGAGCAGCAGACATACGAGTGTCATACTCTACGGAATAACAGTTGAAAGTTAGTGAAAAGTCAAGGATAACTTTTTATCCGGTTTAGATTTCTGCTTTGGTCTTCGAATTTGTGTTATTTTGCCTTCCACCACACATCATGGACGAAATTATGTATGTGATTAGATAGCCCTTCCCTTAGGACATGTAAAAGGTATAGGTGGTACACTAGACTATGTCCTAATATACATATGTAATAAATTTCCGATCCCTTTTTACGAATATTGACAGTACCGAGTATGATATTTAGCATATCTAAAGTTCATACAGAAAGAGAGAGCGAAAAGCAATAAAATATTCATTGTTTACATTATTGTCAATGCCGTACAATGCCACACATAATGTACAATGCCAGATATCTAAATCTGAAAATACTTGAAAATTATTGGTTTTAAATACTGCCTAGTCAATGAAACGTTTCCCATGTTGCAGTTTTTTCAAATAACTTGAAAATTAATACATAGACTCAAACGATGAGTTATTTTAAAAAACTTTGTAATAGATATACATACAAGCTTTATAAGAGGTACAAGTTACTTTACTTGCTTTATTTTTTTTATAAAACTGAATTTTAATATGAGAGGAGAGGAGGAGAGGAGTAAAGATTAATTTACTTTAGATTAGAGTAGTGATAGCCTAATGGTTGAAACTTGCCCTTTCGATGAAGGATGGAGGTTCGAGGGTCAAACCCAAGCACGCACCACTGATTTTTCTAAAATTATTTACATATTAGAAATTAAATATCGCTGCTTTTCGGTGAAGGAGTATATCGTGAGGAAACCTACACACCAAGTTTAAAAAAAACTCTGAGGTGTGTGAAGTCCACCAATTCGCACTTGGCCAGCGCGGTGAACTATAGTCTATAACTCTCTCATTCTGAGAGAAGACCCGTGCCCAGCAGCGGGACAATAGTGGGTTGGGACAAAGATTAGATGTGGCAATAAGTCTGCAAGCAAATAGTCTTAGCAGCCAAGAATCTAAACTTAACACGATCCTTATAAAAAAAAATGAGAAGTAATCAAAACTACATAAGCTTTCATTATTTTTGATTTAATAAGTTAAAAATTACACATAATTACAATATATAAAAAAATATTACCTCGCTAGATGTAAGTAGATGTAACGAGTTTGTTAAAACTTTTACAACTGTATAACGCAATCTCTAAAGATAAATAATCGTTGATACAGCCACCCCCGGACATATGTTAGCAACATCATACAAAACAAGGCTTCTATCTAAAGACAATCACAGATTCGTTGCTATACCAGAGGGCTGAGTTGGTCACCACGTTTTAAACGGAGCCAGACCATAATGGATGGACAAATGACAATGTGAAATACTAATTACTACCCATCTCGTATATACAGGAGACTAACGGTTCCATCTTCCTACCGTATTTTTCATGTGAAGAAATATTTTCTCAAACTGTTTATCCTTGAAAAACTGTGACCTCAAAGTAAATAACAGCCTTCTGGAAGCCGCAAGAAATCTCGTGAAAAATGCACGAATTACCCGGTTGACAAATTGCGTAGGCATTTTTTTAGAATGCCAACAAAAAGTCCTTTCGAGGATTAAATAAAAAACGGTCAAGTGCGAACCGGAGTCGACGATTTAAATCATAAGATACATAAAATTTATTGCGTTTCTTGTCGTATTGAAAAAATCTTAGTAAATATTTTTTTTATTAGAATGAATTAGCAAACGAGTATGCAGTCCACCTGATGGTAAGTGGTCACTACCGTCAAGACATTAATTACATACAGAACATGGGTTCCATCTGAAGTCAATCACAGATGCGTTGCTACTCCCGAGGACTACGAGGGTCGCCTCATGTGAAAGTGTGCCGGCAACCACACCCTTCTATCGAAACGCAAGAAATGCTTCACGCTAGAAATAGGTGTGGCGGTGGTACTTTCTCGGTCAAACTACACTGGTTCTTCACCTTTAATACCACCTTCTACCACCTTCTTATGAACTGCCTGGCAACCTCTCTTAGCCAGAACATCGTAGGTGATTAAGAAATTAAGATATAAATATAAATGATAAAAACTCCATATTTTCATTATGTTACAAAATAGACTCTTTAGCAAGATTTGAATCTGAAGTCGGACACAGGTTCTTTGCTACTAAGGACATATGTTAAACATCACGAGAAACTAATCTGCTTAAGGTGCGACAGAGTTTCACAACCTTAAAAACGAAGAACAAAATTAAATCATGAAGTTTATTAGATTAATAACATAAAGTCGATAAATAGCATGCCAATATTAACGAATATGTTAGCAGGCGTGGAGAACAATTCCAATTAAGACAAAGATGTTATCGCCCTTCTAATTATGACGCTCCGAACACCAACTTCTCACATATTACAAATATGGAGAGTTACGAGCAAAGGATAATACGTGAAAATATAAACACTAATTTATTTACATTCATAATTTGGGAATATCTTTTTGACAAACGTGCTTGTTTAATACAAAAATACGAAAAAACTTTTAACAATTTATTCTGTATGGATTTTTGCTGTATTTTTTTACATTGCACTGTTCCTCCACATGTGGTTCATGCAATGTGTTAGCATTCAGGGCATTAAATGATTTAAACTACATTTATGCTACATAGCATAAATGTAGTTTAAATCATTTAATGCACTAATATCAGCAGTGGTAGCCTAATGGTCGAGACTTGCCCTCTCAATCGGGAGGACCGAGGTTCAAACCCAGTCACGCACCACTGATTTATGTGCGTATTAGGAATTAATTATCACTGCTTTTCGGTGAATGAAAACATCGCGAGGAAACCTACACAACCGATACTTCTTTAAAAAAAAACAAAGTTCTCGGAAGTGTGTGAAGTCCACTAATTCACACTTAGCCAGCGCGGTGGACTATGGCCTAAAAACTCTCTCATTCTGAGAGAAGACCCGTGTCCAGCAGTGAGACGATGGGTTGTACCCCAATGCACTAATATGCAATAATCATTCAGTGCACTGTTAAAATGTGATCAACGTTACTCTTAATGGTCTATCAAGCAATGATCTTGAATTTTTTATTGGACAAATTGCAAGAACCACAATCCACAAACCACATGTCAACCACATGTGAGGTCAACAAGACGGTACTATATGCCACACAGTACACGAAAAGATGGATTAATTGCACAATAAATTTGATGAGCAGTACATCTCTAGTTTTGGTAAAGTGAGTTGGCCGCCGAGATTGTGCGATTTGACGCCTTCAGACTATTCTTTAACTCATCTTTAAGAAGTTTTTAGAAAATTCTCAGGTGTATATATGTATATTCATATATGCTGACAATGCTTCACCGTAAAGCAGTGAATCAATTCTTGACATAACAATCGCTTTAGAAAAATTGTGGTTGGATTGGATTGGAACTTCGGACTCATGGTTGAAAGACTATCATTGCTCCTCTCATTTCAAATTTCACCCTAACGTAAAACATATCGATTTACCCCCTGGATGGCAGGTCGACACACAATTGTGCCAATTAGGTTACATATTGACCATTGTTTATTTAGGTCAATTGATACTTTTAGGTCATAAAAGCTTTACAACGTTTTAAGCACTATGTTAATTAAACAAGAAAAACGTGCGGCAATCGGGGACTGCCACGGTAAAGCCATTGCATAGCATTTTTTATCAACGTATGCTATTATACTTATTTATTTATTTATGCAGTATTTTTTTTTCTTTGATACTATTTACTTTCTCAAAAACATCTGCTTACATATTCGTCCGATTTCCGAGGGGCTCGTCTCGATTCGTGCGAGCTTCGTACTGTTGTACCATATGCATACACGTTAAGCGAATTCGGCCGCGCTACATGGTAGGCGGAGTGGGGAGTGTTAGGTTTTTTCGTTACGTAATTTCTATATTCGGTCGGCGCACTCAAAGCCCGCGATAAAAGCTATGTAATAGCTTAAAAATCTATATAATTTCTCCTATAGATTTTTCGATGAGGAGTTTCAGTTGAACCATTTATACTTTTAGTACTATAGAGATATTGTTATAAAACTAACACCAAACAACGGTAAAAAAACAAAGCTGCTGGGTATAGAAACTAAAATAATTGACAGTTTGCTATTTGATTTGACGATATAGCAATGTGTAATCGACAGCGATAAGTTACCGTTATGTGGATACTTTCTTGTTTCTTCCATTTCATGATAAAACCCAAAAATATAATAAACATGAAACATCTACATGTCTATACGTTGCATATATGGCCATAAAAATTGGATGATTAAGAATAAGTAATAATTACCATTTCTATAGTTTTAGAATTTACTAGGCCGCCTCAATGTCTGTTTGTTTGAAATGGCATCAAACTGAAAAGAACTACAATTAATCAAAAAATATTGGTATTAAATTTATACTTCGTCTTTAGTATTTTTTTCAATAAAACCACACCCTACCATCGAAAGGCAAGAACTGCTTCGAAAAAGCCGTAGTTTGGTTTTCTTCCCCGGTCGATCCATAATCGTTCTACGACATTGCAATACTATCAATTTCTAGATATATCACTACATATAAAACAAATTCGCTTAACACTGTCTGTCCCTATGTATGCTTAGATCTTTAAAACTACGCTGCGGATCTTAATGCAGTTTTTTAATAGATAGAGTGATTAAATAGGAAGGTTTTTATGTGTAATACATGTATTATAGTGGAGAACCACTGACAATTTTTAGATTTTTGACTTTTAGGCAGACGGAGTTCGTTGGGTCAACTAATGTATTACAATTCCATTAAACGCGAGTGAAACCGCAAGATACAGCTAGTATATAGAAACTAAAGATTTATCCCTGATAACTTTATATAAGAGTATAGGGCAATGAACTGTTAGGATGGCGTTCCGTGAGGTTCTTTTAAAAGAAAAGAGGAGATCACTACACTTAAGAAAGTTTATTGATCAAAAGAGTACATCACATAAAGGCTTCCAATTATCGACTAACTTAAAACACGTGTAAAAATGGCATTGTAGAAATAAGGCCGCGCTTGGCGTTGCTTGCATCAGCAGTTTTATACTTGTGTGAAAATCGAATATAACATCTCCCCCCTTTTGACGAAGGTTATATTTTAAATAACCGTAGTTAATATACAAATACAGAAGTAGCAAAATTGAGACAAAATGATGCAAGCTTTAAATATTACAATTTTTAACAGAAATATTATTATAATTACTTTATTACTATTTATTAAACATTATTACTAAAACACCTTTTTACTTAAACAATTTCCAATGTGTACATAAGATCAGTTTGATTTCTTAAACATAAACCAGTAATAATAACAGAATTAGATTTAAATCAGAATGTAGGTATATAATTTTATAGGTATTAAGGTACAAATTATAAAATTTAACTATCCGAATTCAAATAACGATATTTCAATTCTGTTAACATTGTAAATTAATTAAACAAATAAATGAAAAGCCTCATATTTAGAAATTAATAATCTGAAATAAAAATGTATTTAAAGATTTAAAAATTATTTCGGGTTGATCCCTCAAATTGTTTTAAAACTAATTTACTACGTTTTTTATTAATTTCTATCTCTGGAAGACTTTTAATAGACGTCCTGTCACATTCATTTGAAACATCGGTAAGTTCAATAGAATTATCTCGATTATTACTATCTTTATTAATTTTCTTGTTACGACGATTATAAATTGGAATGCAACAAGGCGTTCTAGATTTCATAAAACACTTTTTATAAATTCTATAAACGATGTAAATAAAAATAAAAGAAGTTGTCACAATTGATAAAATGGAATAGCAATTTCCGTATTTAACAATGTGTGTTTGATTTTCGGCTTGATTTATTTCATATTCTAAGTGGTCTAATTTATGGGAAGCTAGTGTTAAAGATTCTAAATTAATATTAGATAAAGTAATAGGAGATAATTTAAAAGATGTTTCATTTATCAAATTGTACTTACAACAATCGTCTTTGATAATATCATAATTTATAGACAATTGACTGGGTAAAATAGTATCAAAATTACGTGAAGAGTAAAATTGTAAAGTTTGAAAATACGCAATACAATCATTTTCTAAAAATAAAATACCAAGGCTAAGGAACAGGTCCTTGCAATACATAGTCTGTTATATTATTGTTACATTTTATAGTTAATATATTGATTTTACATAAATATATCTTCCATCTTTTAACTTCTGCCATAAATTAATATTCCCATAAATTAATTTATAATCACATAGTTTAGGAAGAGATAGAGTGACTTCTGTTAGCAACTTCGTTTCACATGTAGGATTATTTATAGTAGATAATATTGAAGGTAATTCACATATCAAATATTCATTTTTAACTAACTTACAATCACTTATACTGTCTAATAATGCATAACTTAATCTATCATCCGTTACAGCCACGTACAGCTTTGAAGGGTGTATTGAAACATAAGTTTGATAATTTTTAATGTCGCGTGGTGTAGGTAACGGTAAGATTTTATAAACATTAAATCTTTAAGGATTAATTAAAGGTGTTTGAATCACAAATACTAATTTATTATTATGAAAATAAGAATTTAGTTTAGATAAATCTATAATAGTATGTATATTTTGTAACGATAAAGAAATTGGGAATTCGGAGTTTCTTTTAGTTTGAATACTGTTTGATAGTTACTCATAAAGTTTATTAGGAGTTATAAGTGTGCAAAATATTTGCTTTTGCGAGTAGAATAGAGTTTAAAATTGTATCTGAAACAATAAATAAATTTATGCTGGTTTTATCTCGTTTATATGGTATTTAACGTGTTTTCTATTTAAACAAATCGTGACATTGTTTTTACCATGTACTTTTAGTATTTTGTAAGGTCCCTTCCAAATCGGGGACAAAGCTTTTCGTAATCTATGATGATACTTTACATAAATTAAATCACCTGTTTTATAATTTATATGCCTAACTGAAGAGTCATAATATCTTTTTGAAGATTCCTTACTTTTGTTCATATTTTCTATAGCTTTTTCGCGTGAATATTTTAATCTATATTGAAGAGCGCGAATATACTCGTTGTACGTTGTATTATCGCTAGAACCGTAAACACTACTAGGAATAGTTGGCTTATAACCATATAGTAATTCAAAAGGAGTGAACTGAGTCGTACTATGAGGAGTTGTATTATATGAAAGGATAGCAGTAGCCAAATAAGAATGCCAATCATTCTGATTGTCATTAACAAAAGACCTTAAATATTCCTTAAGGGTTGCGTGACTACGCTCTAAAGCGCCATTAGTTTGAGGATGATACGGTGTTGAAAAAATGTTTTTTATTTTTAAAATATTCGTTAACTGCTTAAATAAATCTGAAGTAAAAGTAGTGCCTTGATCAGTGAGTATCATTTTAGGAAAACCGAATAGTGAAAAGAAATTGATAAGAGAACGCGCAACTTCGTCGGTTGTACAAGTAATCATAGGGTAAGCACACGAAAATTTAGTTAAGTCATCTTGAAGTGTTAAAATATATCTAAATTTTTGTAAACCTGCCTCGGGCAAGGTACCAACAATATCAAGTGCTAATCTTTCAAAAGGTTTGGTACTTGTGGAGGTTATTACCATAGGTGCCTTATTACAAGCACGTAAGGGTTTATTTATTTGGCATAACTTGCAATCTTTAACGAAACGTTCTATATCAGCACGCATACTCTTCCAATAGTAAGAGTCCTTTATTCTGTTGTACATGCGTTTTATACCTGGGTGACCAGCAATAGTGGTACCATGATTTTCCTTAAGGATGTATGGTACTTCAGAAGGAGTTGGATATAAAATTTTATTTTTATAAATATGAATTTTTATACCTGTGTTATTAAAAACGTAAGAAATAATATTGTAAATTTTAACATAAGCTAACCTGGTAAATGGTTCCGTAAAGTCAGAAATAGCGAATTCTTTATCATAATGATTCTTAGAAATAACATCATTTCTTAATTTAAGTAATAAGTTGTAAATAGTTTTATAACTAGTTTCGTTAAAATGGTGAATCTTGGTATATAAAAAATAAATTGTTTTATTTTTTGCGCTGACTTTTTCAATAGTATAAGGTTCACGTTCACCTGCGAGCAACTCAGCAGAATTATCAAGCAATGATAGCAATTCTTCGCAGTTCGGCATAGAGTAATCAAAATCTAGAGAAACGGGACAAATAATTGAATTTTGTTTAGCTAAATGTAAACTTTTATTATGTTCCTCAATTTGCGTATCACAATTAAGAATAGTTTTAGTAGATTGCATTTTAGAGAATTCCTCGAAAGAAGTGTTAATTAAATTAGAACTTTGTTTACGTGTAATAACGTTTACTGGATAACGAGAGAGACCATGAACATTAAAATTGGTCACTGGACACTCTATAACCATCTCTGAATGCGGAGGTATAACGTATGAAATATCATTAGAGCAAATAGGAATTACGTAGCCTTGCACATTAAGAGAATTAGTTGAATATTGCACATCAATTTTATAATGTTGAATAAAATCACTACCTATAATACCATCATATATTAAATTAATATTATCATCAATTGCATGGAACACATAATTAAAAATTATTTTTTTATTAGGAAGCAGTTGATAATAAGGATTAAGTTGTATAGACCCTAATGACACACAATAAGAATCGTTATTGCTTAAGCCCTTAAGTTTAATAATTTCAGGGTTAAGCACTGGTTGATTTAATAAACTTGAATATTTAATTATAGAAATTGTAGAACCAGTATCAATTAGAAAACATAAAGGTTGATCAGAAAAATTTGATTTTAAATAAACGTGAGGAAGAGAAAGTTTATTATTGATTTTGTTAATAGTAAAAGTATTCTCACGCGGAAAATCTTGAAAAGATAAACTCGATTTCTCATCTCGAGGTGAGGGATTATTTTTAACATCTTTCTTTATAAAAGAGTCAACAGTTTTGTGTGAATGTTGAATAACCTGTGCAGAGGAAAACTTAGGAACACAGGGTGAAGTCTCTGTTTTTTTATTAACCTGTGCAGAATAAAACTTAGGAACACAGGGTGAAGTCTCTGAGTTTTGATTAACCTGTGCAAAACATAACTTAGGAACACAGGATGCAATTGGAGACTTAGATACATCCACAGCAAATTTGTTAAACTTAGAAATTGGTTCATTAAATTTTCTCGTGCCCTTTTTAATAAAAGTAGGTTTCGGCAGACACGGCACCGAAACCGAATTTAGTTTAAAACATCATTATCATTTTTATTCATAGAGCATTCAACAACATGCATATTACTGGAACTCGGTGCATGCGCGCTAGATATCGTATTTCGAGGACGATCATTGTTTTCGCTGTGCATTTTATATTTATATTGAAGTTTACGACACTCGTTTATTAAATGACCACGATTTTTACAATAAGAACAAATTTTCTTTGCATCAAAATTAGAAAAGGAATTATTTTGCTTTTTATTTAAGTTGTAATTATTATAGTTAATATTATGATTTTGTTTATTTTTATTTTTAAAACATTGTGTAGCTAAATGGCCGCTTTTGTTGCATATTGAACATTGTTTTATCGAATTATGAGATAATTTTGAAAGTTTAAATAATTTTTCTTCTTCAATAGCGTGTGTTATCGCTTCTGATAATGATTTAGGGTTTCTACACCGCACAATATGTGAAAAATTAGAATTAAGGCCTAAAAGAAATGTATTGAGGGCCAAATCTTCCATGGCCGCTAACCTTCCTTCAAATTCTGATTTAACTTCGCAGCTGTACTGGATGTCAGATTGAAGTCGAATTAGGCATTCTTCAACACGAAGTGAATATTGTATCACATCCTCACTTGGCAATTGCTTACAATTTTGAAGATCTACTAATAAGTGGGTTGAATGTTTTTTCTCACCAAATGTAGTTTTTAAAAATGATTTAATTTCTGCCCAAGTTTTAAATGTTTTTAATGAACAAGCTAATTGAGCCTTGCCTTCGAGTTGTGATAAAATATACATGCATAAAACATGTTGTTGGTCTGTTGTTGCCAACGATATAGCATTTTCACAATTAGTTAGGAATGCCGGGAGCGCCTCACGCTCTCCGTTATAGGGTTTTATAAATTTTGTTAATACAGAAAGAGTAATTTTTTCTGACATTTTTTGCTCTTCAACCAAACTATTAATACTAGAAAAGGAGCCGGAAACTTTTACGTCGGATTCTTCTTTAAACACTGACATTAATTATTTATAAGGAATAAATTCACACTCACAGTAACACAATCACAAACATCGCGTGGCGGCGCCGGATCACGTTGCGCTGGAACCACGTGGCGATGTTGCCCACGTTGCTGCGTGAGAGGCGAACCTCTGGGAATTGCTGGCGAATCGATGAGCCTGGTGATGCACTGGTGATCGACCAGCTCGGTCGATGATTAGTGAAGGACGTTGACTACCTGGATGGCGGGCTGGCTAGCTGACCTCCTGGCTGTCTAGCTGTCTGTCTCTCTGGATGTCTGTCTGGTGCCGGCTCACGCTACAAAGCGGAGTCTTATAGTCGACCAGCTTTTAAAAGAACCTTAAGGTCACGGAGCCCAAAATTTAGGTATCAGACGGGACGATACGCGGCGCCTAACACCTATTGATCCCGGTACTTTTTGGTTTCCCAGGATGCCACTTCTGACACCAAATTGTTAGGATGGCGTTCCGTGAGGTTCTTTTAAAAGAAAAGAGGAGATCACTACACTTAAGAAAGTTTATTGATCAAAAGAGTACATCACATAAAGGCTTCCAATTATCGACTAACTTAAAACACGTGTAAAAATGGCATTGTAGAAATAAGGCCGCGCTTGGCGTTGCTTGCATCAGCAGTTTTATACTTGTGTGAAAATCGAATATAACAGAACGCACACGCGTAAATTTCATATAATCAAACATTTGTGTGCGAAAATGAAAAAGCATTTATTGTGTTTATTAAGTTACCGTGCAGCGGGTAGATAATTTGATATTCCTTGGCAGCCCGCCATCTTCATACTGTATTCCACTCAGTACTCCCGCTCGATTTCTCAGTTGTTGGGAAGTAATGGTAACGATTTGTAAGAGATTGCTGATACAAAAACTCGTGGATAGCGCTTTTGCTAGGATCTGCCAATTTGGCGTTAGATAAAACTATTGTTTTTAATTTTTTCTACAACCAGAGCTCAAAATAGTTTTTGTTGTAGTGTTTGTTGATTTTTAGAAAGGGTTCAAGCGATTCGAATTATATGCGGTTAGTTTCAGAGCCCCAGGGGGTTAAACTTAATATTTCACTGGATCACGATATAAACAGCGTCCAATGTGAGTGCCGACATCTGGACTATTTCATGACCCCGAAAGGTGTAGCTTAATATTATAGTAATATAATATATTTTTTAAAATCATGATTTGGCATACGATAGTCTACTCGTTGAAACTAGGCCTCCTAATCGAATTTCCGTCCCAGTCACCACCACATGCCTGAGAGTTCTTTAAAAAGGTTGCAACGGTGAAGTCTACAAAATTCGGGCCTAGCCAGCGCCTTAGGCTTTATCCTAAAATACAATCTGAGAGAAGAACCGTGCCCAGTAGTGGAACGATAATCAATTGACCTTAATCATGGGTTGCCAAAATTATTGCGTAAAATTCTACTCCTGTAAATTTATTGAGAAAAAATCGACTCGAAGTGCCGAAAAAAGTGCAGTGTTAAAATGGGTGTCTTCTAACGACATCCGTTAACACTTCGTGGTCTCAATTCCATGTTTTGTTTTAAAACATCTTAATTCAGTGCAAAACTTATCACACAACGTTGTTCTTGGAAATAAATGCAAGCTTCCATATATTTTATGAACTAGATAACATTCGGAGAGCAGACATATCTGGCTTGCGACGAGCTGATCCGCAGAGACTGAACGTTGGGGATTACACGCGCATTTTGCACAAGATGTCAGATTTTTATGCTGTTATAAATTTACTGTTACGGCACTGCTCTTTCTTTTAAAAAACTAACTTACTAAGCACATTTTTTTGAAATTTGATCTTTTGGATTGGATTTGAATATTAATTTATGTCGCAAGTTAAGTTAGGGTGTAATAAGAAGAGATGAATTATCATCCCTTCTGTCCTCTCTTTCTTTTTCTAAACTCTACAAGTCAGATAAGTAGCAAGAATGCTGTTAAAACAAAGAAATAAGACCGCTTTAGTACACCGAATCTCATCTTACAATTTCCTTCACTGTCACTTTTTCAACGAATATGAACGCACACAAATGAAAGATATGATCGCTCTGACCTTAAACAGAAATCTGTATTGGTTACGATATTACCCTGGTCGAGGATCGAAGCCAGAACAATGTACGAGGATATTTTTGGAAGTACCATCACCACACCTATTTGCTACTTCAGTCAAATAAAAAAAATATAGATCAGAGGTTTTATCTGGAGTCAATCAGATGCGCTGCTACTCCCGAGGCCTAAGATAAACGATAATCAAACAAATGTGAAACGCAGGTGAATCGTGGCTTGCAGGACATACATTCCCAGGACAAGAATGTGGCCTATGTAGGCAACATTTTGCAAAACCTTATTATTTCAACGGCTAAATAAATATCTGCTTGGATGTACAATATTGAGTTTTTTAATTACCAGTTGATAATTGGGTACATAAAAATACAATTTCGGCGTCATCATTTCGTATTTTAACAACCTAAAACCCCTCTCAGCCATTTTAATAATTTAATTAATAAGGGAATATTTGGTTTTAGCGACGCTGTAATTGAAAAGGCTCCCAGGAGTCCACCTATAAAATAACAGTTAAATAAATTTCAAATTACAGAAACAACCGTTTGCACAATGAAGTGCTTTTATTTCTGTCACTTTTATAGTCTTTTGCGTGAAATCTTTAAGTGAATATCCCATCGAAATCGGTTTAACCGTTTGTAAGATGATAAAAAACACCTTGACAAAAGTGAAAAATATGTTACAATATAATTCAGTCGTAACATTTGCTATTGCTTTTAAATGCGGCTTAGCTAATTAAATCTATTTTTATATTTTCAAAATAACTTGAAAATTATTACATTTTATTTGAATTTGAGAAATATTGGTACTACTTTGGACAATATGAAGTTTAGTTTGAAATTACGGTCGAATTTCGACCGATACGACGGGTGACTAGTATATAATAAAAACATCACCCTCCTTCTGGCATAATTGGTAAATAAAAGCTTTTAAAAAGACGTTGCTGTCCATCTGGATTTGGTCCCTTTACTCTCCTTAAGAATATTCAAATCTTTCTGATTTTGTGTTTATGTAATTTCTCTTGTAATCTTACAAATTGTCACGGACAGGCAAATGGATGGGATTTTTTCAAGAGATATGTAAGTATAAAAGCCAAATTGATAGTCCTGCTAACAATAAAAATCATCGATACAATAAAAGGTCTTATTTATATCGTGAAGTGTGTTTTTTTATGAAGAGTCCATCATAGGCCTCGGGAGTAAGAAGTAAGCAGGTGGTAGAACCAGTGTAGTTCGACCGGAAAGTACTACCGCCATTTCTAACGTGAAACATTTTTTGCGTTTCGATGGAAGGGTGTAGTTGCTGGCATACTTTTATATGAGAGGACCATCATAGTCCTCTGGAGTGGCAATACATCTGTGATAGACTTCAGATAGACCCCATGTTCTATTTGAAGTTTCCTACAGATGCCCATGAGCGGCAGTGACCACTTACCATCAGGTGGACTGCATGCTCGTTTGCTATTTCAATCAGATAAAAAAAGAACGCAGCTGTGATTGACTTCAGGTAGAGCTCCTGTTTAAATAAAATTGATTACAGATGTCCATGGGCGGTAGTGACTATCCATCAGATAACGGGTTGACGACAATGAATATTCATATTCATTGTCGTCAACCCATTATTGTCCCACTACTGGGCACGGGTCTTCTCTCAGAATGAGAGAGTTTTAGGCCATAGTCCACCGTGCTGGCCAAGTGCTAATTGGTGGACGTTTGCTCATTTATTTGCTACTTCAATTGTATAAAAAGAACACCTGAAAAGATATTCAAAATGTATAAATAAACTAAAATATCTACAAACAAGAGCCTGTATTTAAATATTTTACGAGTTTTGCTCCAACGAAAATTAGTTGTATTCCACAAAGTTTTCTCGCCAATGATTTTGTTTGCGTAGTTTATTTCGTCGTGCCACTGCCTTTTCCCAGTGGAAAATACAAATGTTTGTCTTCTCATAAATTTTGCGTATTTTTTTGTAATTAAGTTAAGGTGAAATTAAACTAGAGTAACGGTTATAATGGAAAGGAAAGATATTAAAAAAAAGACATTAAATCAAAGTCAATTTTCTATTAGAATTATTTTAAACGTATTTTGACGTTAGAATTCTATAATACGTATCTTTTAATGTTAATGTAACACGTATCATGCTCGTTTGCGCTTTATAATAAAAAAAAAATAACAAAAACTCATTTGATTCCGTGGTAGTTGTAACCCAAAACTTTGTGAAAAAATAAGGGTATAATTTTCGATTTCTTAATTAACAAGAGCAGAATTTAGTACAAATTTAAAGTGAAAATTATTGTCTTTATTTGTTAGCTTTTGAATTTTTCAAAGTAACAGTAGAATGCGGTTCGCTTAAATTAAGTAGGTACGTGTAAATATGAGTAATATTCAAATTCTTAAATACCCATATCTGGACTCCTAATGACATAATTAATATCTATTTCGCTATTTTTGGTATACTACCACGTTGGTTCATTTTGTGGCGGAGTGAGCGGCTTTTTATAATACAAAAATTATAAAAAGCCACAAAAGAAAGGGTGTGGTTGCGACTTACTTTTGTTTGAAACAACAATCTTTTTCCTCTAGAATAGCAACGCATCTGAGATTGACTTCAGGTATAATCCCGAATGTCCCTGTAGTTCCGAGACCAAAATAAGACAATGGTATACCCTACCTGCCGTAAGAGGGCTTCCGGAGTTGGGAGCGGCTAGAGTGGGAGTTCGAACTGTGCAGCCAAGCGACCCCGGGTAGAACGATGGTATGTGTAGTCGTATGCCATCGTAAACACCAAGAGATACGGTGATCTCAAAAAAGGTACAATTCCGAAACTATCCGAAACTTACGATAAATCCGAAATAATAAAATATTCATAACCATATCTGAAACCAGTATAACATTAATTTTATATGCGTATCCATATCCGATCTGAAATTTCATATCCATAACATCCCTGGTAAAAACAATTACATGTACCTATCCGATTTTCTAAAGCTATAAAATTCGCAAATTGTATTGTTGAAATTCATTCAAAATTCAAATAGACATTGAAGCATTTATTCCACGGCCCTCGAGTCTCCAGGGAAGCAACGCCTTTATGTCCTTAGAATGTGACAAGTTGCCTTTAGCTTTTAAAAACGTTTCGTTGAGTTTCAATAAGAACGACGTGATTGACATTTTACTTAAGAGCTAGATGACTGGATAGTCGGTTTGATCGATGACTATCTGACAGGCTATTTGTAGGCGATCGTTTCCCATTTATAACTCGTATAGTGATAGTAACGGTATTAATCATACCCATAATAACCTATATTTATAGTTATGTGATTTTTAAGCTATTGCATGGATTTTATCGCGGGCTTTGAGCGCGGCGACCGAGTCAAGAAATTCCGTAACGAAAAAACCTAACACACCTCCACCTACTCGCACGGATCGAGAGGAGCTGCTCGAAAAAAAAACTTAAATTCATATAAAAGATAAAATACTGCATAAATAAATAATTATAATTGCATGAGTTCATAAAAAATGACAATAGCTTTACCGCGGCAGTCCTTGAGTATCGCACGTTGTTTTTTTTAATTGATTGAATTAGCAAATGAGCAACCAACTGATGCTACTCCCAAGAACTAAAATCTTATGCGAAAGTGCGCCGGCAACCAAACTCTTCCATCGAAAGGCTAGAATTGCTTCACGCTAGACCGCTTTGGCGATGGTACCCGCTCAACTGAACCATATGCATTATACGACCGTACGAACTGTAAGTGGCCAATGCCGCTGTCGGAAATCTGTAATAAGACCCACATAAGATTAAATTATTATCTGAAATTAGTCACAGATACGACGTCTCTGCAATAAATAGAATTGTTTCAAAAACTCATATTTCCCATATTCCTTCAATAATGCGTTATTATGTGTACTAGTTGTGCCCCTAGCGTCAAACTGCATAATCACCTATCACTATTTATATTGTTATACTTCTATAAAATAAGGGTGGGAGAGTTGATGCCACTACTGGACAGCAAAATTCTTACCACTTCATTTTTGTACTTATACTTCAATAGCAAACCTTTTAATCAACTCGCCAGGCATCTGGAAGCCAATCGTGTTGCAAAGCGTCTGTGAATTCCTACAAGCTCTTAAGAAACCTCAATCTACTTCTCAATGCGCTGAGTTCTTTGACAAGTGAAGCGAGCGGACCTATTGAACTATCTGCTCGAGTTTTTTGCGAAAGTTCGCGATTCGACTTACAGGAAGCAGAATCTTTGCCGTAAGTACACCTCAAACGTGAGTCATGCTTTGCGAGATTTTGAACGAACAATTTGAACTAGAACCTAGTCAAGAATTGCTATAAGTTTATAAGGATTTATAAACAAGAACCCATTTATTAAAATCATTTAACTTACAATGTTTGTGGATAAGTATATAACATAAGTATGTAAGTATGTGCGTTTAAGTCAAATCTTGCAACCTGAATGTAACCCACTTCTCAGTGTCTAATTGAGCTAAAATTTGAAATATACGAAATGCAATTATATACAATCAATATTGTATTAATTCAAAGTGGCCGAGGCAACAAAATGGCGGACTACATATTTTTGTACTACTACTATGGGTATCAAATTTGTAGAACAAATAAACTACGAAAAAATTCAAATCCAAGATGGTCACCGTAAAAAAATAAGATTAGATATATTCTTTTGTACAATCTATCCAAATTGGTGAAAGGGTGTATAGTATACAATACACTTCGAAATAATTAAAAATAAATAGGTACTGTTAAAGCAATCTTTTATTTGAAAGCACTGAAAAGAAAAAAAAAAATTTGCAGTAGTCAAAAGCTTCATTTTATTTGCCTCGTACAATTATCTGTCATATAAAAGCTGGTCGCGAGATTGTCCACATGAAATTTTTTTCACATTAAATCTAGGTTTGTGGTTTCCTAAACTATTTTTGCGTCATATGAATTATGTTAAGCACAGTTATGTTCTGCTCGAAGGGAACTGATATATAACGGGTGGTAGAACCAGTGCAGTTCAACCGGGGAAGTACCACCGCCACACCTATTACTAGCGTGAAGCATTTCTTGCTTCGATGTGTCCGTCGACCGTCCGACCTGTGTCGTCGGGTACCATGGACACACACAAGACGAATACACAATGCAGAGTAATAAATGTAATCTTATTTCCTATATCTCACGACGCGATTTACTGAAAATTCTAGTTTGAAATTCTAAAAGCCCTTAAGCTCGCTTGAATCGGAAAGCTCAAAGGTACTGAAACCAATGTTATGTAAGCCATACGTTGTGAGCACCACAATAAGTAAGCTTTGGACGTAATACTTCTTTGAGTTATTCTGACCTGAAGCTCTGGAAAGGACTTTGTTAAGCTTTCTCGCTGTCCGATACCAATAATGGTAGTCTGTTACCGGTTCTACATCGATGTTATTTCAAGAGACACATAAAAAGGTGTACATTAATTCTTTATTTTCCAGAAACCGATAGAGTGTGGTTGCCGGCACACTTTTATATGAGGCGACCATTAATAGTCCCAGGGAGTAGCAACGCATTTGTGATTGACATCTGTAATCAACTTCATACAGAACATGGGTTCCATCCGAAGTCAATCACAGATGCGATGCTGCTCCCGAGGACTATGATGGTCGCCTCATGTGAAAGTGTGCCGGCCACCTCACCCTTTCATCGAAACGCAAGGAATGCTTCACGTTAGAAATAGACGTGGCGGTGGTACATCCCCGGTCGAACTACACTGGTTCTACCACCTTCAAAATATACTATATATCTTATACTATATTTTACACAAAACCTTCCTCTTGAATCACTCTATCTATTAAAAAAATTGCATTAGAATCCGTAGCGTAGTTTTAAAGATCTAAGCATACATAGGGCAGACAGCGGGAAGCGATTTGTTTTACTATGTAGTGATTTCAGCGACGCACGATTTGTAGTTTATGAATGAAATTGTAAAAAAACACAAATTCACATTTATAATATTATTTCTACGCGTTTGTCTTAATACTCGAAATAATCAGAGTAGTTTTCATAGAGCGAATAATTTAATGAAAATCTAAACCAAACACTAAACTATCACCGAGAATCTTCAGCGAATGAAAAGGGTTCCGACGTGTGGGTTGTACAGACTTAATTTATAAGCATAGTTTACACAACCACAAGGTTTCAAATGTGTAATCGTTTGCAACTACACGCTAACAAATTTGTTTAACAATAGCTAAACCCGTTTTCATCCCGAAATTAAGTGAGGTCCTAGGACTGCTGGATACGATGTTTTATGATTAGGGTTTATCAAGCGGACATGTACCTAATTTTGTTGTTTTAGTACTCTGTTACGTTTTGTCGTGTATTTTTTATGTTAATAGGAGTCTAATGCTTTAAAACAGTCTAATAACCGATGACCCGCGTAGCGGTGTTACCATACCGGTCTGACGCGCAATGGATCCCGGGTTCAATTTCGTTGACGGATAGGAGGCCATTAGAACCTTACCGTTCGAACCACACTGATTTTACCACCTGGTAAACATATATTGGTTTGCGCGCTCGTTCCTGCCGCGGACGTGCAAGCTGTGGAATGAGCTTCCTCCTGAGGTATTCCCGGGGCGCTACGACATGGGGTTCTTCAAGAAAGGTGTAAAAAGAGCTTTCCTCCAAAGCCGGCGATGCATTGGCGACTCCTCTGGTGTTGCAAATGTCCATAGGCGACGGTGACTTCTTTCCATCAGGTGGACCGTCAGCCTTATCGTTAGGTCTTAATAAAAAAAAAAAACTCTTGACAATGCTAATAAAAATCAAAACTAGGCGTGACTATCCTTACGCAATGTAACCACGTCAGATTCTACTAAATTACGAAAACCACTGATTACTATCAACTAATTATGTATTCATATGACCACTAACACGTTTCAGTTAATAACATAACTTTGGCTATTACCTATAAAACCTCATATATTGCTCTATACAGAATTTTACTTTACGGCCATAACACGACCCAATTTCCAATAAGCAGTGACAGAGGAGCCAAACAGTTTTATCACGCAAGTTTAGTTTACGATATGACAATGTATGGCCACAATTTTTACGATCGTCCGTCGAAATTTTACGACTAGCCGTTTAGAAATACCCTTTGATTTTAAATGGTATTTCGTTTTATGATAATTAATATATTTTCAGCTTGTTACATTGTCGATAGAAAAGGAAAACCTTTAATAATTGCATTAATACTACATTGTATGTTATTTTTATTAAATTTACTGCCGCGATTTGTGCATTATTTTTTTTTTGTTAGATTTCTCATAGCTCTTCAAACAATGGCGCTAATACGCTGCATCGCGCTATCATTTTTTTTCAATAAGTACATATTGGATGTGTGGAAGTTCGGAACTGAAACTATGGGAAAACGCCTAAAGTAGCTTTTGCCAAAAAATTATAAACTGCTTAGATATTGTTTTTGTTAAATACTTAAGATTAAGTACTTACGTTTGCGTTAATTTAAAAATTAATAAATATCTGCCCTCAACGGCATACCGTCCATAATACTCTGTATAAAATATTTATGTCGCAGTACTTCAATTAAATACTAATTGTTTGTCATGTGTTGTTTTTTCTATCAGCTTTACGCTTTCATACGCCTGACTGCAACGTATGATCTAGTTTTTCATCAATTTTATCACACAATATATTTAGAAGATAAAATATCATACGATTTTACAGTCAAAAAATGAAAAATATAGTATGTAAGTACATATAACATTATTCAATATCATTAAAAACCAATACCTATTCAAAAAAGTTCATACATAATTTTATACAATTTATTAAGTTTTGAAGAAAATGATAGGAAAAATAAATAAAAATAACTTTTTTTTTGTTCTCGAGGTGGAAACCTTCAAAAGATACCCGACGCCGTGGGAGCGACGCAGGGTTATGGGGGATTTTTACCGCACTAAAACCCCCCCGGTGGCCGTCCTCGGCGTTATAAAGAGGACTCCGGGATTTCGAAACGACCTGCAACCGGAATCCTCTGAGCGTGTTGCCCCATCGGGCTCCTCCCAGATGGGCGGCTGGGCCAACCGCTCCGTGTAGTCTTTACGACGGTATGCGACGAATAAAAATACCTAGAAGTAAATAAAAGTAGAAAAAATCTTGCGAAAAATAGATCAAAAAAAATTTTAGGGGAATCTGCGAATTTTTAGAAAAAAGTTACTAATATTAAATAACACCTGTTTGATTTTTTTTTCCTTTACAAAAACTTCAATTCTCAAAACTAAATCACTACTAAATATACCTACAATAAAATCACTACGGTATTGAATATTTGAAGCAACACGTTCGCTCGCTAAATATGAATATACGATTGGTTGTATCCGCTCGGACCGGAAGATCAAATCCATCGGGACACATCTGCACCTTGTATTGAGCTGTATCTATCGGGTTAATGTCGAAATAACGGCCTCGCCTTTTGCCTTTTGAATATGAATCGCGAATTCTGACTTTTATTTGAATCCGCTTGTCATATCGGGCCCTCGAACGCTTCGAACACTTTGTGAATTTTCGATGCAGGTCCACAGCCTTTGTTTGACAATTGTTGATACACACAAAACAAATGTTTGACGAAACCGAAATTCTGAGCTTGATATCAGTTATACTATTTTTTGTACATTCAATGCAACTTTTAAACGAAACATGTAAGTCAGTGGCCCTATCGGCCAGTCACCTGGAAGATTTCGGATATATATATTTTTTATCTGACTGAAGTAGCAAACGAGCATGTAGTCCACCAGATGTTAAGTGGTCACTGCAGCCCATGGACGTCCCTGATCAACTACATACAGAACATGGGTTCCATCTAAAGTCAATCACCGATGCGTTGCTACTCCCGAGGACTATGATGGTTACCTCATGTGAAAGTGTGCCGGCAACCACACTCTTCAATTGAAACGCAAGAAATACTTCACGATAGAAATAAGTGTGGCGGTGGTACTTTCCCGGTCGAACTACAGTGGTTCTACCACCTTAGGATGGATATTTGGATGGGGAGTGCTAGGAAAACCAAGGCTCTAAATTCTTTTTCTTTTACATATAAGATTGAAGTCACAAACGATCATTCAGTCTACCTCATTCTAAGTGCTGATGGCTACCATATACATACATTTGTAAGCAACTTCATACAGAATAAGGGTTCTATCTAAAGTCAATGATGTGTTGTTACTTCCGAGAACCAGATAGTCGCACTCGGATAAAAGTGAGCTGGCAACCACACCTTTCCACCGAAACACAAGAACTATAAAACCGGCCGAAATATACACGTTCTATTAATTCTTAAAACACATGTATTTACAACATAGTTTAAAACTGAAGTTTGATGACCCGTGTGGCGGGGCGGTTACCATACCGGTCTGACGTACAATAAGTCCCGGGTTCGGTTCCGGGCGAGACAGGTATCTGAATGATGAGTTTAGATTCATGTTCTAGGTCTGAGTGTTTCTTTATTCGTCTTGTATGTGTCCATGGTACCCACGGTACAGGAGTAAATCCTAGTATAGGGCTATGAGTGTAGAAAGTGTGTGAAATAACTAGACAAACTACACATTCAAGAGTTTATTTCGTTTACAGAGCAGTTATGACCACGCTAATGTGAAGGGCGCAATACTCGTAAATAACTAAATAACTCCGCGCGGGCCTTTCTTCATGTCGTCCCTCCGGTCAGAGCAATTAGGAGACTTTTAGTTATTTAGTTATAAATACTTTGTTGTACGGTTACCGCTGAGATTTGTTTCATTTAATTCAATCTGTGCCCTTAGTGCCTATTTATTACGTTTCACAAAAGACTCGTAAATAACTAAATAACTCTGTGCGGGCCTTTTTTATGTCGCCCTCCGGTCAGAGCAATTATATAAGCAAATTCAAACAGAACAAGGGTTTTATCTGAATTCAATCACAGATGCGTTGCTATTGGAGTACTAAGAAAGTCGTACTCAAATCAAAGTGAGCTGGCAACCACACCTTTTCATCGAAACGCAAGAACTTACACTCGTACTTAACCTAATCTTACCATATATGTACGTTGTAGTATTGTGCGAATTCTTAAATTCGAATTCTCTTTTCGTTCTTACTTTTTTTTTATTAAAGTAGCAAACGAGCATGCAGTCCACCTTATGGTAAATGGTCAGTGCCGCCCATTCACATCTGTAATATTAATTTTTCGTTCACTACTAGAAATTAAGTATAAAATACTGATATTTTCTCACAATCTCTTCAATAACCAGTAGAAGTGACGAGTCATCGCGGTAACGAGTGAGTGCTAATGTGAAGGGCGGAACACTCGTAAATAACTGAATAACACTCAGTGTGGAGCAATTTACATCGCTTAAGCTCGTCTCTAATGCTTACATTGCGAACGTTTTTTCAAAAAAATCTAGATATCTTACATAAAAATCAAAACATTCATATTTATGTGTATTATATGTGTAAATTTAAACAGATTTTTCTCAAAAACTCTTTAATGATCTTTAGAAGTAACGAGTTATTGCGGTAACGAGTCAACACTAATGTGAAGGGCGGAACATAGGTAAATAAATGAATAACACTCAGTTTGGGGCAATTTACATCGCTTAACTCGTCCCCAATGCTTACATTGCGAACGTTTTGGCAAAAAAATCTAGATCTCTTAAATAAAAATCAAAACATTTATATTTAGGTGCGTATGTAATCATGTGTAAATTCAAACAGATTTTTCTCAAAAACTCTTCAATAAACTGTAGAAGTAACGAGTTATCGCGGTAACGAGTCAGCGTTAATGTGAAGGGTGGAAAACTCTTATATAATTGAATAACACTCAGTGTGGAGCAATTTACATCGCTTAAGCTCGTCCCCAACGCTTACATTGCGAACGTTTTGGCAAAAAAAATCTAGATCTGATACATAAAAATCTAAAATATTCATATTTATGTGTATTACATGTGTAAATTTAAACAGATTTTTCTCAAAAACTCTTTAATGATCTGTAGAAGTAACGAGTTATTGCGGTAACGAGTCAACACTAATGTGAAGGGCGGAACATACGTAAATAAATGAATAACACTCAGTTTGGGGCAATTCACATCGCTTAACTCGTCCCCAATGCTTACATTGCGAACGTTTTGGCAAAAAAATCTAGATCTCTAACATAAAAATCAAAACATTTATATTTAGGTGTGTATGTAATCATGTGTAAATTCAAACAGATTTTTCTCAAAAACTCTTCAATAAACTGTAGAAGTAACGAGTTATCGCGGTAACGAGTCAGCGCTAATGTAAAGGGCAGCACTCATAAATACCTGAATAACACTCAGTTTGGGGCAATTCACATCACTTAACTCGTCCCCAATGCTTACATTGCGAACGTTTTGGCAAAAAAATCTAGATCTCTAATATAAAAATCAAAACATTTATATTTAGGTGTGTATGTAATCATGTGTAAATTCAAACAGATTTTTCTCAAAAACTCTTCAATAAACTGTAGAAGTAACGAGTTATCGCGGTAACAAGTCAGCGTTAATGTGAAAGGTGGAAAACTCGTATATAATTGAATAGCACTCAGTGTGGAGCAATTTACATCGCTTAAGCTCGTCCCCAACGCTTACATTGCGAACGTTTTGGCAAAAAAAATCTAGATCTGTTACATAAAAATCTAAAACATTTATACTTATGTGTATTACAAATTATATGTAAATTCAAACAGATTTTTCACAAAAACTCTTCAATAATCTGTAGAAGTAACGAGTTATCGCGGTAACGAGTCAGCGCTAATGTAAAGGGCAGCACTCGTAAATACCTGAATAACACTCAGTGTGGAGCAATTTACATCGCTTAAGCTTGTTCCCAATGCTCACATTGCATACGTTTTTTTACCAAAAATCTGGGTTTGATATAAAAAATCTACAGTGTTTGTATAATAAACATGAAACGTGTTAATTGGTTTTAAGTCTGTGTGTAAGTATGCGATGTATATACGTTACGGTGGATTGTTAAAATTGTTTAAATAAATTATTTAGAATTGTCTTTCGAATTTTATTTAAAATACTATTTTAGATTTTATTCAAAATTTTAATTACAAATGTGTTTTTAAACTGATATTTTTTCTCAAAATTACTTCATTAATCTGTAGAAGTGACAATTTATCGCGGTACAGAGTCCGCGCTAATGTGAAGGGCGGTACACTCGTAAATAACTGAATAACACTCAGTGTGGAGCAATTTACATCGCTTAAGCTCGTCCCTAATGCCTACATTGCGAGCGCTTTGGCCGAAAAATCCAGGTTTATTACACAAAAAATATTTGAACGAACTAATACGGAAGTTTAAAAAAAATACTTTAAAATTCTATTGCATGATTTCACCATGCAATAAACGCTTTAAAACGCTTTCTACACTCATAGCCCCACAGTAGGATTTTCTCCTGTGTCGTGGGTGCCATGGACACATACAAAGACGAATACACAAACACCCAGACCCAGAACAAGAATCTAAACTTATCATTCAGACACCTGCCTGGCCGGGAATCGAACCCGGGACCCACTGCACGTCAGCCCGGTATGGTAACCGCTCGGCCACGCGGGTCGTCAATCGTTGTAAGTTAAATAATATCTTGTAATAATAAACTGTTATTTTTCATTACTACAATTTTGACAAACAGATAATTTTTTTAAGTTTATTTTTATTTATTTATTTATTAATGCACACAGATAAACAAACATATATAAAGCTTATATATATATCATTAAGTGCAAAGGTACTGCTTATTTCTAGTGAATTTTTTTCCAGCAGCCCTGAGATTGGAGATAAGTTAACACCAGGTAGTACTGTGCGCACTTTATTGCGATATGTATAAAAATACTATATATACATACACATAAAGGTAATATTGTGCATCAACCCATTATTGGCCCACTGCTGGGCACGGGTCTTCTCCCAGAATGAGAGAGTTTAGGCCATAGTCCACCGCGCTGGCCAAGTGCGAATTGGTGGACTTCACACACCTCCGAGAACTTTTTTTTTTTTTTAAGAACTCTCGGGTGTGTAGGTTTCCTCACGATGTTTTCCTTCACCGAAAAGCAGTGATAATTAATTTCTAATACGCACATAAATCATTCGTGCGTGCCTGGGTTTGAACCTCGGACCTCCCGATCGAGAGGGCAAGTTTCAACCATTAGGCTATCACTGCTCTAAAGCTCTAACAAAGGTAATATACTTGCATAAAATACAATACAGAAATAAGTTGTTTTCTTTATTTTCTTTTTATGTTTTGCATAATATACTTTAATATGTTTACCGCACTCACAACTTTTAATATTATAAAGTATTACGTATTTGTAATACTTCATACAAAATTTTAATTTGTTTATGTTTGGGAAATCCCACGCAATTCAACAATAACTCAGCGTTACGTGTTTCCGTAACGTTTATTTCCATAGTTCTGTTAACGATCGCGGCGTCGTGTCCCGTAATTGCTTTACGACGCACATTAAAGAGTAAAGCAATTATGAAAACGGCGGTCGCCATAAAGATTCTTACAAGATTCCACAACACCAAGCTTGGACAACATTTATGTTTGGAACTAAGGGTTTCCAGACATTGTTCGCCGTAACCATTGGCGTAGACTGCGTTTGCGTAACCAGAGATGAAAATTTATCGCTCCCTACATTGCCCCCGTAAGAAAGAACACTCAAAAGTTTGACAGAGGCGGAATTTGCCACCACTTTAAAAAAACAGTTATTTATCGAAACGAATTTACGATGGATTAAAAAACGTAAACAAAAAGAAGAGCCACTTTTGGATTAATAATCATTTATCAATAACTAGCTGACTGCCGCAGCTTCACCCGCGTTAACAAAAATCGATGTATTAATATTGTCCCGTGGGAATAAGATATTTTCACACTGTATAAAGTAGCCTTTATGCTAATCCAGAGTCTCAGCTAACTCCCTACTAAAATTTTAGAAAAATCGCTCCAGCCGTCTACACGTGAGGATGTAACAAACATACACACTCACAAACTTTCACCTTTATAATATTAGTGTGGTCATTTTAAATAAATGAAGCACATACCAAAATACACAGCATGTTTCATGTCGCCTATTTCTGCAACTGGCGGCGTGAGCGACTATAATGGTTGGGTACCCCAAGACCTATATATTACGCCTTAATACCAATTACACCCAGAAACAATTGGAACCAGATAGATATTAAAACCCAGGCTGAAAACGATTAGTATAACGACATAAAACTCAAAAGGATAAAAGTGATAGAAGCGAGACAGGAAATTAAGGAATCTTGTAAATAGGCACAAAATGGCTGCCGGCTTAACGAACTCCAGCTCTGTGAAAGGGCTGGAATTAAAAACGTTACTATGACAAAGATTTGCTTTGAGGTTTTTTACTGGACAAAATGCCTTAGGGTATAAAAAGGCTTACGTTTAAGGATCCTTGCGGAATATAATTATCGTATAACTATTTTTTGAGCTTCATAGTTATTTTTAGAAGAATTTGTTAAGCGGTGTGAATTTTATTCTTTCACAACGGAAGTTTGAATTACAGGAACGTTTTTGGGTTTAATCAGTAGTTATATTTCGACGTCGGTAACGATACCTTTCTGGTCGAAATATTTTTATGTTAGAAATAGGTACAGAGATGGCTTCATACCTATTTCTATCATGGAAATATTCTTGCGTTGCGTTTCAGAGTAGATTTCATACCCTATATGAAATCTACTCTGATTGACTCACATCTGTGGCGACAATATTATTTAGTGGCCCCGTCTGCGATCGGTTTTGATAAAGTTGTTTGCAGGTTTCCAAGGGCGGTGATTACTTGCGATCAGATTGAATTGTTCGTTAGATATTTTAAACTTATAAAAAGGGGTTCAAATATATAATTATAATTCATTCTCAATAATCTCCCAGTTGCTTTGCTGTCCTTTATGTCCTCTATCTCACTGTTCGCCCTTTCTGCAAAAACACGGAAGCCTTTTTGTTTTTATTGAAGGTTCTATTTAACTTGCCGTGTTTGTTTATTTATTTATGTTTGGGTCAAATTTAGTATAATAAATTTGACCCTTGGATCTTATGACAATACAATTTAATATTTTTTTATCATTTTAAATCCGAGATGGCCGCCGCTAATAATGACCGATTTCATATTCGTTTTACAATTTTTAATTTCATATTTATTTCTGTGTAATTTATTGGTATCCAATGAACGCAAGTGGAACATTGCATGGCAGATTGATAAATTTAGATTTAGATTGTGTATAGTCACATTAAATGACCCAAAATTAAAATATAATTTATTTTTAAGTAAAAAAATGCTGTTATATTAAAAATAAGTATGTAGTAAAATATTTTAAACTATGTAACATAATAATATCAGTCACTTTTCATTAATAACAAAGACTAAACTTTAACATGCATAAGTAAAATCGAAATTAATGTATGCTATCATAATAAATGTATCGATTTTCGGTAGACAATCCAATTGTGCTTTGACAAGTTTTATTCATCGTTGTATATTTACTACAAATAGAGATTCACTAGATACTACCACAAAAAACACACGATTAAACTATTATTCTCAAAAACACTTGTTAGTAGTAGTACACAGTACGAATATCGCGCTGATGCTGTGTCAGCTGACGTCACATTTCGTTTCACTAATCGTGGCGTGTTTTGTAGAAAGCATAGATAACAAAAAAAACATACATAATAAAAACAATACAAAAGGCGTTCTTATCGCTAAACAGCGATTTCTTCCAGACAACCTAAAGGTATGGAGTTAAAGTAAGTGGTAAATATAAGAATAGGTTAGGTGCAATAAGTAAATTAGTAAATTAGTATAGTAAGTTCTTTATTATCGTCAAATTATTCTTAATTTGACGATAATAAAGATTCGAGAAAAAAATATTTGAGACGAATTTAAACTTTATGCATATCCTCTATTACCCGTCTGCACAGCCAGGCATACTGGTACCGATTAATTGTATAAAGGTAAATCAAACGCGATTGTTACAGGCTTCTAATTCGGTCTAAGCTAGTTTAACTTTACCTATGTGACTGAGACAATGCCTAGAGTTCACAAGTTCAGAACTACTAGTGGCAATCGACGTGCGTTAGCGTTCTCACGACATGGCAACGATAAATCAGGAGATTTCTAGATAATTTTAATACCAATTCCTATCAAAGGCCAATACATGAAAGGTAAACACTCATAGAATCAAGAGGTTATAGTAATTTTAATAAATTGTGTCGCTAATATGTCATAAGGTAGGTAATTATAATTCCCGTTGTTGGCGTCAAAATACCTACACGCTGATTAACTCTGCAATTTGGCTTGATTTCAGATAGGAGTACAAAGATGCAGACAAAGCAAACACCACTTATCATCGGTGGACTGCATGCTATTTGTTTCCATAAGATAAGAAAAATGAGATTGTTCAATTTAACCAACACAATACTTATTTGGAAATTTTAAAGCGAATTTTACTCGTTTATGTCAATTTATAATTCTGCGAACATCCTCTGGACGCTATCGAGCAATTCGTGTCACATAGTTTCCACGAAATTTTATTTACGAGTAGTCCAATTTATAATAACATCATCTCTAGAAACTGTATAAATTACTGCAAATGTTACTTTGGTAAAAACATCTCTATATAGTTTCGGGCAAGAAAATGTTATGCGGGGTTCACAACCTTTGGTAAATATACCAGATTCAACATCGAATTGGAAATCGGAGCGAACCGCGATGTTACGTTTCGTAACCTAATAAATATGTATGGCAACCAAAATATTTTGAAAATCTTGTAAAATTATACATCTGGAAAAATAGCAACTCTAAAGGCTGTGGTACTCAAAATCTTCTGTGGAAACGAATTTCCTTATGATTTCGCCTATAGTAACGTTTGTAAAAGGAATAAATTTAAAAAGTGAACTGTAAATAAAATATAGTAATGTTATACAATATATTATAACGTTTTATTTATATGAAAAAAAAATAAAGTAATATTTTTTTATAAATAAAAAATGAACAGCGTGAAGCAGTTCTTGCGTTTCGATGGAAGGCTGTGGTTGCCGACACTCTTATATGAGACGACCACCTTAGTCCTCGAAAGTAGCGACGCATCTGCGATTGACATCGAATAAAATATTCTATGTAAGGTAGCTTACAGATGCACCCTCGTTTGCTGTCAAAAATGACCTGAAATAATGAGTTTCATTCCAAATATACTGTCAACTTAATTTCATTATTTGAACGCTACAAAAATATGTGTACCTGTTTTTGTATGTGTCCACAATAAAATAAGATAATTATCTTGGATATTTGTAGATGTTACCGTGTTCTACTTTTAAAGGGTAAATATGTCATGATGACACTTATGGACCATACGAACTTACTCCGCGGAGTATTCATTATTTTATCATTACTAGTCAACCGTCGCAACGGTCTAATTTCGACCGTAATTTAAATTAAAAAACTAAACATCATATTGTCCAAATCAGCACCAATATTTCTCTAATTTAAATAAAATGTAATAATTTCAAGTTATTTTGAATGCACCAGTTAAACGTAAAAGAGGTTTATTAGCTAATCTGTATATATGTATAATAAGTGTTTTCATTGACAGTTCTATTTCGTAAAAATGCAAGGTAGTGTGTGTAATGTGTTGATTTTTATGTATGTTTTGTGCATTATTTGAAACAAATATTAGCATTTCGCAATCATTCTTTACATCAACTATAACCGTGCGTAATTTCATACTCCTCCGCCTGCGGCAAGTATCTTAGAAACGAATCACAAATTTTTGCTTCTCGTATTAATGTATAGATTCGGAACCCCTTTACTTCATTTCTATATGACGACAACTACTTTACTATATAAAAATCCCAACGTTTTATCGAATAACGTCTCTATACGAAACATATTTATCCTTACAGCGCCGTAAATAACGTGGTTATTGTCCAAAATGACATCCCCTTTCAACCCTCGCGTATCGTCAATACTCCACACAAGATAGTAATCGACCATTTATTTAGGCTGTCAGAGCGTAAACTGTTTTCCAAAATGGTATATTTGGTGTTTTTTGGTTTCAGTATTTGAAGTGGAAAACGGAACCCTATTACTAAGACGCCGTTGGCCGCCTGTCTGTCTGTCACCAGGCTGTATCTCGTGAGAGACAAAAAAAGAGACAACAAAAGTGATAAACTGAAAGGTAGAACAAGAACAAGAAGAAGATGGTAGAATCTTCAAGGTTACCACCTTGAAGATTCTACCATCTAGAGTAGTTCGACCGGGGAAGTACCACCGCCACACCTATTTCTAGCGTGAAGCATTTCTTGCGTTACGATAGAAGGGTGTGGTTGCTGGCACATTTTCACATGAGGCGACCATCATAGTCCTCGGGAGTAGCAACGCATCCATGACAACCAAACCCATGTTCTGTATGTAGTTACTGTAGATTACAGATGTCCATTGGCGGCAGTGACCACTTACCATCAAGTGGACTGCATACTCGTTTGCTACTTCAAATAGATAAAAAAAAAGAATTGTTTATAAAAAATATCTTCCTGTTTTGTTTTTAATTTCAAAGAAATTCTTGCATTCCGTTCATCATTATGCTCGAGAAATAATTTAAAACTTGAAAAAGAATAAGCGATAGTTAGTCAAACTGTATAAAAAATCAATGGATCGTACTGCAATATATTTTTAGGGGAGTCTTAGGCATTCCCTACTTTCCGGTCAAAGTGCAAAGAATAGAAAAAACATTTCCCCAAGAGATAAGCTCGGGGTCAAAGGCGAAACTACTTTATATTCCGGAAAATATGCAATTCCTTTTATGATCATGCCGTAGGTAAAGAACTATAGACATGACTTATGGAGTCCGGTCACGTACAGTTTTCATAAAACAGGAACTTTGCATGCGGGCGTATATTCGGAAGTCATTTTTCGACTATTGCATTTCTGTGTTATACCCACGATAAGACATCTGCGGTCGCGGTAGAACATCTTGGGATTTTTACTGTATTGTACCAGATGCGTCTACACATCTGAGCTCCTGTGATTTTTTCAAAATTTATCATATTGTAGGACCATTTCAGTAGTAGTTATTTCGTTTCGGTGGAAAGATACAGCAGTTGACATATATTTATGAGTTAACCATCTGAGACCTCAGGACAACGCAATATACAAATACATGTGTGAGTGTTAGGAATGAGAAGCCATCTTTAAAAATATTACAGACCGGACCTATTTAAGGCGGATAGAAGGATGTCAAGGGACACTTCATTACCGACCGTCTAAGGCGAAGCTCTGCTCGATTACGCTCCGATCATTTTATTTTTGAGGAATAATTGTTATTTCCATTTATAAGATTTATAAATTGTTTAAATATTGCATTAAAAGTAATTTCGTTGCGTTTTCTAATTTTTTAACTACAATTTCAAATTATTTCTAACATGAGTGTAATTAGATTCATTTCAAAACCTGTTCTAAATGGAGTTGGTTACAGTTGGCAGTTTGCTAAAGTGACAATGAACGCAAGTAAACTGCACGTGTGCTTCTTTACTTCTAGCAAAAAAAATATCCAGACATATTACGTCCTGAAGGTAATACAACTGGTTGCTTCATGTACAGAATTTGACTACAGTTAATGGTTACGGAGTTAGTTACTAGAGAGCAGTTAATAAAGCATTGTGCGGACCAGTAGCTAGTAAAGAGCCTAATGAGCAGATAAGAATACTAGAAGCACTAAAAAATACCAGCGTTAAAGATTTTAAATCATCAGTAAGATGTAGATGTTTAAAACCAATCGTAAAACTCTTTGTAGAAGAAGAACTCAAGAGAGATATTTGGGATTTTCTCGATCGTCCTGGAGTCCTATGAATTCTAAAGACTAGATGATAGGAAGAAGAAATATTATATACCTAATGAGCTTATGATAAATGGGGGGTTTACCAGGTTTTAAAGTCATCTAAGTTTTTTGCCATAATTTTGAAACAAGAGCACAGTTATAGTCAACACCTATGGTAATGCAGCAACAAAAGCTGCCTATAATAATTGTCTAACCCCAATATCATTGTAGATATATTTGTAAGCATTGGTATTGAGATAACATTTATAATTGTTTTGTGACAGAGATAATTTTTGCGTATTAAGATACCACATCATCTGTTAAATTCTCTGCGTCATCGGCTTACGAAACCCAAGAATAACTCAAAATACACATTTGTCATTGTAACGTCGCTCTCATAAAATATATTATTAGACTTCCACTTGGTTAAGCTGAAGTTAGTAATCATTGTTTGTAACTTCTGAATATAAATGAACCCAATATTTCATGTAGTTCACATGATGAGCAAGTTCGGATGGATCATCGCTCGATGAGGGAAACAAATGGATTACGCTATGTACTTTGTGACGCAGAATTATTTTCTCATTTCACTGACAAAGTTACTCCATATTAAAGTTTCTGCCGCAACTCTATTAGCGTTTGAAATTAGTTTATGTAACTGTTAATGATGCAAAGTCAAACCAAAATGAGCAAGATTCTACTTCATTCCATTATATTACAACGTTTTTATTAACATGCTATCACGCATTAATGTTATGGATCCGGGAGGTGTTCGACCTTCGTGGGAATAAAGAAGGTACCCCTTGAGGCCTGAGAATCTTTGCCCATCACTCTTATGTTTACTTAGCCATAGCATATGAGAGACCCGGATAAACGTCACAATATAGTAGAACTGCGATTAATTGGGACATACCTTGTAGCGACAGGGTTAAATAGGAGCACTGCCTATATTCTCGCTATTAGCGTAAGTGCCTCTACGGGACAAAATTAAATGGATGTTCAGCAACGTCAACCTGACACAATATCACTGCAGTCAGTAACACTTTTATTGCCATGTAAAAAAAAACATGATTGTATTAATATAAAAAAAATGAATATAAATCAGAAAAAAAGACAAACCCGCTGAGTTTCTTGCTGGATCTTCTCAGTTGAGGTCGTATTCCGATCCGGTGGTAGTGTAAGAAAAAAAATGTAACTGACAATTTGTAAGTGCCCCCGCAGGCCTATACAAAATAAAGACATTTCATTTCATTTCATTTCACAATATCACTGCAGTCAGTATCGTGCCAGGTCACTATTGCAATGACTTTCATTAGGGATGGCCTATGTTCAGCAGTGGCCACAAAATATTGATAATTGCACAAAGTGAGACAAATTCGTATAACAAAGCTGTCCTATAAACGTGAGAATCTCCATAAATTTCTCGACTGTGGTAACAGACCAGTATGATTGAAAAATAAAAAAGGGACTTTTGTGAAGTGTAAAAAAAAACTTACTTATAGGTACGGTGTTGTCTTCTTCATTAGCCCATTACCGTGCTACTACTGGGATGAGTAGACTAGAGTTCAATATATAGTCAATCATGCTGGCCGAATCGAATTGATATTTATTCGAAAAACTGAAGAAACTTATCAACCTGGGATTCGAATCCTGGGCTACCAGCCCGATAAGTTTAACTTCAAGACTTTTACTGCTTATTGTGACTAAACAAACGACCAACAATGAGCTACGATCTCATGTCAAAAATGTTCATGTCGGCAACTGTTGTTGATTGGCATAAGTGGAAGTTTTTCTGCAGTGCATTTCATTATCCTCCTTTTGTCCTAAGGTTAACTGATAAATCTTGATAAATTGTATAATTCTCGATACTTGAACATGTTCGTGCCTGTTGACCGCGGCACGATGGAGCGACGAGCCCCTCGAGTGGTCATCGACGCCGTCCAACGCTCGTGGAAGAGCTTTTAGCATAATGAGGAGTTTTAAAATTAGCGCCAGATTGCAGAGCAAATTGAGATTGAGACTAACTGCTGGTAGTTAAGTATATCTGGTACTGAGTGAATTGGTAGGTATATATCATTGTAAAAAATCGATAAGTATTGTTTAAAAAATATATATTTAGAATTTAATATTTTTAAGTCTCCACGCCAAACTGCATAGAAGCGGTGTAGTGGACTATATCAAAAGCTTTTTCAGTTCTAAGACAGACTTATGCTTACCAGTAAAACATAAAAATTGTTATGGTCATTAAATAAATACGTAGGTAGTTATGTCTTCCTTCAGAGGCGAAGTTATTATTTCTTATCTGCATTAAAAAATATATAATATATATTGTCGTCAACCCATTATTGTCCCACTGCTGAGCACGGGTCTTCTCTCAGAATGAGAGAGTTTTAGACCATAGTCCACCGCGCTGGCCAAGTGCGAATTAGTGGACTTCACACACCTCGGAGAACTTTCTTTTTCTTTTAAAGAACTTTCGGTGTGTAGGTTTCCTCACGATGTTTTCCTTCACCGAAAAGCAATGATAATTAATTCCTAATTTTCTAATACACACATAATTTGAGGAAAATCAGTGATGCGTGCCTGGGTTTGAGCCTCAGACCTCCCGATCGAGAGGGTAAGTTTCAACTATTAGGCTATGACTGCTCATTTAATATAATGTAACTGAATTTGGAGTCAGCTACTATTGATGCAATATGTATACACATATACACAATTATACTCTCATTGAGTAGACAGAATTAATAATTTACTTCGTCGTGAACCCATTACTGTTCCACTGTTGGGCACGGGTCTTCTCTCGGAATGAGTTTAGGCCATAGTCCACCGCGGTGGCCAAGTGCGAACTGGTGGACTTCACACACCTCCGAGAACTTTCTTTTTTTTTTTTAAATAGAACTCTCGGGTGTGTAGGTTTCCTCACGATGTTTTCCTTCACCAAAAAGCAGTGATAATTAATGTATAATACGCACATAAAATACACACACATAATTTACTTATTTCTTCTTATTGCCGATTTTATTAGTAAAGTGCTATATACTAATTAAATTAACTAATTGTAGTAGAAAAATAGTGCATAAATGTTCAGCGACGGAAATTGACAACCCTATATAACACTAACTTCTAACATCGACAAAATTAACAACGTAAATAATTAAACACCAGTCAAATTGACTCGTTAGCCAATGTTGGTTAACTTCAAATAACAACATTAATTAAACAGTAAATGGCACAATAAACAGCACATATGTTACACCATATTTCCTTTTTATGAAGACGGTAAGGCACATACGACCCACCGTAGAGTAATGTCCGACGATATTTCACTGAAGGTAATTTAGAGCTATCGACAAGAAATAGGGTTGTTTATTGAATACACATCGAGATGTTTTAAATTGAAGCCGAAAGAAATAGACGTGGGTACGTTCTTAAGAATGTAAATTCTAAAATTGAAGGTAGAAGTGATGAAGCGTTCGAGGTTCTACTACATTAGCAACAACACTTCACTTTTTTCTGAATCACAGCAGTGTTAAGTGCTCTATTGTTCTGGTTTAAAGATTGTTTTAAAGAAAAGTTACTTATGAGTATTTTAATATACACTTTTAAGGCGTTCTAACTAGTATCACTTAAGGGTAGCAACGCATTTGTAGCCAACCGCAGCTCAGATTTTAATCTTATTGGCGGTTGATTACAGAAGTAAGGCAAGATACTGAAGCCAACTCCTGTTACCCATGTAAAAACAAGATGGTTTAAAAAAAGATGTAAAAAGACAAATCCATTGAGTTTCTTGCCGGATCTTCTCAGTTGAGGTCGTGTTCCGATCCGGTGGTAGTGTAAGAAAAAATATATGTAACTGACAATTTGTAAGTGCCCCCGTGGGACTATGCAAAAAAAAAACATTTTCATAAACCGCAGAGACCATTTACCATTAAATGAGCTGTATGCTTGTTACTTCTATCTTATGAAACCAATAAACCTAAACAAGTATCAAGTAGTATTACTATGTGATATAGGGCTTATAGTAAGAAAAACTCTTACAAGATTTACTTAGTGTATGATTTTAGTAAGAGTAAGAGAAAGAGAGATTTCAGTAATTGGAGTAAGAAAACAATTCTATTCTACAGACAGTCTACAAACTATAACAGTGTAGTACTGTGTAGTCATAATTTTGACACAAAATCTATGAATATATCTACCTCATCAACCCATTATTGGCCCACTGCTGGGCACGGGTCTCCTCTCAGAATGAGAGAGGTTAGGCCATAGTCCACCGCGCTGGCCAAGTGCGGATTGGTGGACTTCACACACCTCCGAGAACTTTTTTTTTAAGGACTCTCGGGTGTGTAGGTTTCCTCACGATGTTTTTCTTCGCCGAAAAGCAGTGATAATTAATTTCTCATACGCACATAAATCAGTGGTGCGTGCCTGGGTTTGAACCTCGGACCTCACGATCGAGAGGGCAAGTTACAACCGTTAGGCTATCACTGCTTTCAATATATACGGCACATGTAATAATAGTTAACAAACTGAACAGATTAAAGGTAACCAGATCTGCAACCATTAGCTAATTACCGATGATATAAACCAGAATCCCAGGGCCATTACTGCTTTTAATGTATTTTACGGATCACTAACGCCAAAGCCGTTTGCTACCTACCATAAATCATCCGAGGGAATAATCGTAGGTATGATAATGTACAAAAATTATAAAAATAAAACTAACCGAAACAGAAAATCTAACTAAAGCAGAAATACAAAAAGACGACAAAATCAATTTATTACTAAAAGTAATGCTGACATAATATCATCACTACATAATATAAAACAAAGTCGCTTCTCGCTGTCCTTATGTATGCTTAGATCTTTAAAACTACGCTACAGATTTTAATACAGTTTTTTAACAAATAGAGTGATTCAAGAGGAAGGTTTGTATGTATAATATAGTAGAGAAACACTGATAATTTTACATTTTTGGCTTTTAGGCGGAACGAAGTTCGCCGGGTCAACTAGTTGATTATAAATAGATACCTAGTTTCAATTTAACAATCTTTTTCTATATATTAATACGTGAAACAAAAACATAGGATCCCTTTTTATGGAAATTACTTGAACGGAGGAGTATGACATTTGGCACAGTTATAGTATGTATAGAAAGGTCGTGAGGGATGCTAATAAACTTTTTAAATAATGCATAAAATATATATAATTCAATACTCTTTTTCCTTTAACATATGTTTTTAAAGTAACTCGAAAATTAATACATTTTATTTCAGGACTATTTGTGCTTCAGTCAATATCAAGTTTAGTTCATTTGAATTATGGTCTAATTTGGGCCGTTGCGACAGGTGACTAGTATATAATATAAAATCACCTATGAAACGAATTATTTGAATTAACCAAAAAAGGATCAAAAAAAACAATCCAGTTAAAGATAATCAGGGATGTATAACTATTAGTTAATTACCGATACCATAAGCCGGCGCCCTGTAACCGTTATTCCCTTTAACATGATTAACGGATCACTGACGCCAAAGCCGTTTACGACATGAAATTTCACTGTTTATATGAAGAAATGACAAATAAAAATGTGCCACATTTACTAATTATAGTTTATATTAAAAGCAGAGATTTCAAATTTGATACATTATTGGGTCCGGGATACGAAACACAAAATTGTAAAATAGGAAAAAATAAATAAAGTATTTCAATAAATTTTAGTAAAAAGGAAAAAGGACCCGTCATTGCACACCAGTTTGAGATCACCAAAGAGCAGTAAGTACCGTGTAATTAACTAATACCAATGACATATATAATTTAATCACATAAATAAATATAATTTAATGTGAACAAATATTAATACATAAAAAAACTTCAATAAATTTGAGTAAAAAGGAAAAAAAAACAGTCATTGGACACCAGTTTGAGATCTCCAAAGAACAGTAAGTATTGTGTAATTGACTAATACCAATGACATATATAATTTATGAATATGATTGAAACAAAGGGAAAGAAAACAAAGAGATAAATTGGTACATCTGTGAGTGGTTCATATCCCATTTAACGTATTTTAACCCAGGTCCACTTTTTAGCATCGTTTAAAATTTTAAACGAATTACAGTATATTTTTCGACATTTTGTATTGAATTTTCGTACCTGATAGGATTAGACACGAGTTTGTTTTATCGCTCTCGGCTGACATACACCACCAAGCACAAGACGCTTACAACAAATATTTCCAGCCCCCCAAATAAAGGATTACTCACGCCCAAAGCTTTTCGTCGCCTGTGTCAATGTGAAGGAAAACACGATCGAATAACCAGAATGATGAATGTATAGAAGACATAAATAAATATACGTGTAATTCGAATGATGATACGAACGAGATATGTCCGTGTGTGTGTGTTTGAAACAGACAATCAAATTATATTATATTGTAATTATATATGAAATACAATTAGATTTTTTTAAAGTTATTAGTTTGTATATTTATGCCAGCTTTACGTATTTATTTAATTAGTTTTACATAATCTGTAAGAGGTTTATAATATAATTAATTAATGACTAAAATAAATGAATATTAAATTTAGAATGACAGTATTTTTCTAATCATCCTTTGTCAGTTAAAAATTGTCTATAAACAAAACTGGAAACAGAGAGATAATAATCAATTTCAAAATGCCTTTTGGATGTGTTTGTCCAGAACAAAATTTGGTTTCACTCGCGTTGAATATTTCAAAATTTTATCAAGTTCACTGAGCAAGTAGGTTGCATTAATGCTGCGTGTTGATACCAATATCGGGTGACTAGCAAATCGGAACTGTTTTCATGATTTACCAAAATTCTATGGCTACACAAAATAAGGTATGACATGCACAAATGATTAATAAATCATTTTTTAGAGCATTAAAGTAACAAACGAGGCTACAGTTCATCGGATGATAAGGGAAGATATCTGTGAGCAATATCATACAGAACATGGGTTCTATTTGAAGTCAATCACCGATGCGTTGATACTCCCAACAGCTAAGATGGTGGCCTCATATGAAAATAAACGCTTTCTAACGCTTTCTACACTCATAGCCCCACACTAGGATTTTTTTCTGTATCATGGGTGCCAGACGCAGAATATGATTGTAAATTCATCATTTAGATACGTGTCTGGCCGGGAATCGAATCCTGAGTCCATTGCGAGTCAGACCGGTATGGTTACCGCTCCGCTACGCGGGTCGCCATTCAAATGAGTGTACAAGGTACAATTGTCTAATACTAGTTAAATAAAAATAACTAAATAAATAACACAAGCTCAAAGAATGTAGTAAAGGGTGTAGAGGATGGTGAAAATCTTAACAATAAAGTTATTGGCCGAGTGCAAATAAAGAGAGAAAAGCGAATTCGCATGATTGGCAACTACCTAAATCAATGGTGTCTCAACTCCTTACAAAAAATTAAAAATTAAACAATTAACCCCAGTCTTAAATTAACAGTTTTGTAACAATATATTAAAATATATTTCAAAACTTACAGGTACAAGTTCTACATAAATACTAACAGATTTTACGCAGACAGTTGAAACTGCCAATTAAAAGTAAAATGTAGCCAGCATAAACATTGGCTTATAACGGTATAATAAATCTTATTTTCTTCACTTTATGAATAGACTTAGAAATTCGAAAGCAATAATCCAATTACATTACGTAATTGATTTTATTTCCGCTGTTTAATTGGATTTTCCTATTTGTATTCTTGATAAAATAAAAATTCAAAAGAGCTCATAATATCCGTCCCAAGGACAGCACTTTTAGGCTTCAACAAGATTTTTTTTCAAAACTGTAGTAACAAATGAGACTGAACTCCTTCTTATAGTAAGTGTCTAGTCCCACTCATGAAGATCTACAATCAACCTCAGATAAAATTAGTCTTACCTAAGATTGTCCTTGCGTACGTTGCTACCCATGATGAATAAGTAACCTTAAGCGAGGAATTAAGTTTTTGAACCCAAACGATATGAACTTCCTATTTACCATTCAGGAAAGTAACAAATTTGATTGACACATTCTGGGTTTGTTGGCAGCAATTGATACAGAATCGAAAACAAAAGTAAGTACTGTTACTCTAAACGACTACAATTCTGTTCTTGTAGATCGGAGATTTGAGAATTTAATCAAGTTCGTTGAGCAAATAGGTTGTTGGCTGGAATGTTGCGCGTCGATCCCAATATCCGGAGAATATCAATTCGGAAGCGGATTCATGGGTTGCGATTCATGACTGGAAATGTTATTTATCACTTACACATGGTAATATTAGTCCCTTAAGGGGGGAAAGGGACAGAAAAACCTTTTTTTTCTGAAACTCCATCCCTAACAAATATTGCCCAAAAATTCCAATAATAATACCAAAATTTTCAAGTTATTCACGACTGTGTCTCCGTACGCACAGTTGATAGTCACAGCTGAGTGCTTCGTGAAATTACTTATAAATTAATGTTTTTAATCATGCTGGAGGTAAGTTGTTCTTTAAACTGTGTTCAACAATTCCGATTAAGCTTAAAAAAACAAATTCTCTACTTCATTAATATATCATACCGAATCGTGTTTTTCTTGAAACTCTCGTTTTTAAGCCGGTAGTAGAAATTCCTCAAACCTTAAGTCCGGTGATATAATTATGATTCCGCTTAATCTTTTTATATTTCTTGAAAAATATAAAATACTCGATTTCGAGCGCAGAATTTTTTTTTGAAAAACGAAACTTAAAAGATAAAGATATATTATTTTTTAATTTTTCATTTCAGATCTTATAATCATGCCTATATATTACCCTGCCTATCACATGTGATTTTATTTACGCCCATAACTTTCACCCCCACCTCAATTTTTTAATATTTTATTATAAAAAAATGTGAAATGCTTAATAATATCTATTTTTTTATAAAAGTTTAACAACTAAAAATAAGGCACTATGAAAAAAATAAATTACACTACAAAAATATGCTTTTATTGGTGCCTTAAAAACCTTTCCCCTTAAAGAATCTTTTAAGTATCATATGGCTGCAGTAATTTGATCTCTCTCACCAATTAAGCGAATCCCAGAAGATACAGAATGTTCTGTGCAGCTTCGAGGCTAAAACGGAAAATTTAAGGCTAATAATTGCTCTAATAATGATATCGTAAAAATCTAAGGAAATCAGTATATTAATTCACTGATAACAAAAGTAGGTTAAAGCACCACACCAATGTTATAAGAACAAGCGTACTTCAAAAAGTTATCGAACCCAAATTTATCTACGTACCATATTAGTTTTGTAGTTTAAATTTAGCGAGTAAATGAATGATCAGATAAAAAACTCTACCTAAATTGTCTTAAAATCATAAGATTCAAATAATAATGTATTGGGTAATTTTCCTTAATTTTAGGATAAAATAATGTACTCGTACGGAGAAAATCTCGATCTTTCAGTATATATCCATACTGTAAAACCAAACAAAGAGGAGAGTTCCGTTGGAATACGGTTACGTAAAGTTACAGAAGATAAAATTCTGAGAGCGTATCATTCGAAAGAGAAAACAATTGTTACGCGCTTATTTCCAGCCACTATAAACAATGCCATTCGAGATCTGTTTGTCCGCACTGCAGTGGACGACGGCTTGTCTGTTTTTCCTGATTAATTAATTCTGTTTTTGCGTACTCCAACGTCGTTTGATTAATATTGCCGAAAGTATTACAAGACAAACTTTCTCCGTTGTGGTTGATTTGGAACGGATCGTGGATTTCGTTTTTGTCGTATTTCGACCACATTGTTAATCTGAAGTTTTTAGTGACGATCAGGTAGTGGATTTAAAAGCTATTAACTATACTGTGTTTTATTATTAAAGGATTAACAGCAACATGAACGACATATGACACAGCATATGCTTCTACTTTATTCCTCAGCGTCAGTCTATTCAGTAATAAGATGTGACTGATTGAAAATTAGTTTCCATTTAATCCTTTTCATTAGTTTCCATTTAATCCTTTATAAAGTCTAGTAGTCTTGCTTAAAGAAAAAAATGTAAACATGGGTAGAATTTTTGTTTGACTTTGACATCTGTTTGACATACGTACAGCTTTCCGAGTTGCGTTCGGAAATGGTCCGGACTGAAAATCAGTGCCGGGGTTTAACCTCAGCTTTTACCGAGCTCCGGAACCTTTTTCATGGGCTTTTGCTGCAGCACTTTATATCATTAATTAGATTAATTATAATAATTATTATTATTGTTATCTCATCTTTTTTTTGTTTGTTTTATTTGTTTTTTTTTTCTTGTGTTGTGTCTTAAGCTGTGAAATAAATAAATAAAAAATGTTATTAATTTAGGTACAATCAATTTGGGTAACATTGAACAGCGGTGTAACTTTGAACAAAGTTGTGAAAAAAATATATTAATTTATTACATGGAAACTTCTTGTTGTTTCAATATAGTACCTGCGTAAAATGGTTTGCCAAAATGTTGTAATAGCAATGAAAGTAAAAAAAGGTACCTGTTAATGTCATAATTTTAAAAAATACCCCCTTTTCCGTAGTGAAGTTGTTGCAAGTGTTTGATGCTTCATTTTGAAATAGCAATTATAATATAAAACTTACCGTAAACAGGTGTGTTTTGGTGTTTATCTTTAAAATGTATATTGTATATTATTATTTTGAAACTGTACTATCCGTATCCCATGTTGAATATTGCGTAAAACTGTTAAACTTTTGACGACGTCGAAATTGGATGTTATATGGGTAACTTTGAACGGTTCAAAGTTACCTGTATCATAAAAAAATATTTTTTTTCGGAGGCTCAGCGTCGCTCAGCGTGCTATGGAGAGGGTTATGCTCGGAATTTCGCTACGAGACATGATTCGCAACGATGAAATCCGTAGACGAACGAAGCTTACCGACATAGCTCTCAAAATTAGCAGGCTGAAGTGGCAATGGGCCGCCACATCGCTCGTAGGACCGATAACCGATGGGGAAGAAAGGTCCTCGAGTGGCGACCATGTTTAGGCAAAAGGAGTACCGGTCGCCCCCCTACCAGATGGACCGGTGACCTGAAGAAGACAGCGGGAAACCGTTGGATTCAGAGGACACAGGACCGGTTGGAGTGGCGCCATTTAGGGGAGGCCTATGTTATGTCCATGTTCCGTCCATCCTTTTTTTTTTTTGTTTTCGAGGGGGAAACCTTCCAAAGGTACCCGATGTTCCGTCCATCCTATGGATGGATGGAATAAATAATCAAAAAAAAACTAGTATCTTATTTTACCACCAAATTGATCGACCTTGATTCATATGGCAAGACCAAGTTGTCTATTGTATTTATATATCAAAATAAATGTATTTTTTATAGATTTGGTTTTAATTAACAAAAATATGTTAATAAATTTTACTCAGACCTTAAAATATTCGATTAATGACGGATTTTATATCCTCAAAAAATTATATTCAAAGTTACCCAAAACTAAGGATAACTTTGAATTTGAGTTTTAGGGGTAATTGTGGATAGTTTAATTGTTTTCTCCGTAAATTTATTATGTTAGATTAATAAACCAGCTAAAAAGGACACTATTCATTTAATAAAAACAAGGTACAATAAATATAAAACAGATTATAATATCACAAATATTGTAAAAAATGTTCAATGTTACCCAAATCGAGGTTAGATCATGAAAACGAGTACCAGGTTCGTGCAGAAATTTCATATTCACAAACATACCTGAATTTCTATAAATTGATGGTATCATATCTGATTCATCAAAACATTTTGCTACCTTATACTATAATGGCGGTCTAAATTATATGAGCTATTCAAACGAAGTTATCGTTCATCGAAACGGCTTCTGATCGACTTTTAATTGCAATTTGTTATCGATATCGAAAACTGAATGTGATCATTTAAGGACACTAATAGTGATAATCAGATACTTCAGACGATTAATTGTAAACACATCATCACTAACAATAATTCAAGAGTTGAATTACACTAGAACGACAACTTTACTACCTTTTACTAATCAGCACTGTTTGGACGACGTCCAACGATGAATGCCAAGGCTAAGTGCGGTTAAATTTCAACGAACTCTTGTTGAAACTAATTCTCTTGAGAGGCTTCAGAGCTTCAGTGTACGACTAGTTTAAATTAAAATTTGCTAAATGGGACCTGTGATTGTCATCTTACTAAACTCTATTTTAATACTAATCTTTTCGTCATCAAACAAAATCAAGTTAAACATTTCCTTTCTTCAATTTCCTTTGGATTTTTAGAATCAAATTAGTAAAGCTTTAAAATATTATTTATGAAACAAAGGTAATAAATGGTTTGAAATTATTATTGGATTTATAGCTGTTTGTATCTTTCGTGTACGTAGAAGCCACAGCAGAATAATGCCCTTTGCAAAAATAATTCACATAATTTTGGAAGAGTTGGAAATTTATTAGAAAAGAATAATAGTAATAAAATTTGAACTGTCGACAATAAGGGGTGGCAACGAACACCGGCAATATAATCATTTTGACCAAATACAGCATGTACCTAAACTGTTACTAAAAAATGTTTGCTTGAACTGTTCCAATACACACAAACGGTTGACAAAACACAGCTCACAAACGAATTCTGGATTGTTACAATCAATATAATCCTAGTCAGTACCCACAAATAAAAAAACTGAAACGATGTTCCGCTTCTCAAGCTGTTCCTTCCCAAACAAAGTGAGTTCGTGCATAATAATTCTCATAACTTTCGTTTTGTACCGCTAAAAATATCAGTCTATTTTTATAAGGTCATTGGTGTCGGCCACAAAAGTTTTATTTTTGTGTAGAGTTGTTCAGAAGCGAAGCGTCGAAATCTATAAAGTTTACGAGTATTGGATTTAGTCCAGCTGCGCTTGTCGCCAAACCCGATACCGCGAATATGTTTTGTCTCATAATCTGTGACAAACTGTCAAATGTACAGGGTGTTGTAATTTTCACAAAATATTCTAGGCCCATGTTCATTATGCTCGGAATTTTGGAATGTGCATGTTCATGAATATGAAGATTGATTCCTGTTTAAGTGAGTGACAAGTCAATTAATATGTACAACAATAAAATGTCAACTAAGATATAGGGTGTTTAAATAAGTAAAATATATATAAGTGCAAAAAAATTAAAATACAGTAACTAACATTTTTGGTTCGGGAAAATCTCCTTTATTATGACACTTATGAAGCGACGTGGCTAGGCTTGACTTAGTGGGGAATAATGTGACTGATGATACTTGCATCTCTGTTTGAATAACGAAATATCGCAGTTTTTTCCTGCAAATGTTTTTTTTTCTTTATATAAAATAGCCAGTAATATTCTCGCACATGAGCGTGCAATCCACCTGATAGTAAATAGACACTACCACCCATTTACATCTGAAAAATAACAGATAAATTATCCAAGATGCATCTCACTCCTGAGTAGTAAGTTGCAACGCCTCAGAGAAGTCCTCCCACAAATCCATATAACCGCAAATTTCTCGCTTAACTTAAAAAAATGTGTGCGTGTACTAGCGTACACTCTTAAGAAGTGAAACTTCTTTATGACGTTATTTTTCAAAAAATCATTCTCTATATGCGACTTTATAGAAATTGGTTAAATAAAGTTAAATAAGATAAAGTTTAATAAAAGGCTTTTATTAAACTTTATCTAATAATCTAATCTATAATAATCTATCTAATATCACGCGTGGTAGGGATAAGAAAAAGATGGCGCGTAACGGTAAAAAAAGATGGCGTGTAACAGAAAAAGATGGCGCGTAACAGAAAAAGATGGCGCGTAACGAAAAAATGTTACACTAAATTTTTTTCCAACCCCGATAAAGAAGTTTCACTTTTGTTTTCCAACCCCCATAAAGAAGTTTCACTTCAAAAATCGTTAGAAGTAGCATAAATCAAAAATACATTTAGCAAAAGCAACAAAATCACTGCATCTAAACTACAAGTGTGGTAAGCCGGCAATCACTATTTCACGAACTTTACGCTTACAAAACCGAAGTTGCTTTGCATAACATGCAAACATTCCCTTATCCTTTACAAACTTTATGTGAACTGGGAAACATTTCCACCTTTACCTACTTGAGTACATGAGTGCTTTGAAAGCAGGAGAAAACTTCACTATTAATAAGATTATGTTGAAAAGCAGTGTTATTAGAAATGTTTTCTACTTTCATGTTTTAGTTTTACGGGACATAGTTTTGCTGACGGAACAGATTGTGGATTTAAAGCTGACAAAACAGATTTCGGGCTAATAACAGCAGTGTGTTCTGATTTAAAATGTGTGGTAGGGGCAGATACTTATTGAAAATGTTCCGACTAGGACTGCATGGGTAACAACGCCTCAAGTCTTATCGAAAAATCCGTAAATATAGCCGATGTCAATCTGACAACTGAGTTTTTTTTTTATCTGACTGAAGTAGCAAACGAACAGTGGACTGCATGTCCACCCGATGGCAAGTGGCCACTGCCGTCCATGGACATCTATAATCAACTTCATACAAAACATGGGTGCTATCTGAAGTCAATGATGTTGCTACGCCCGAGGACTATGATGATCGCCTCATGTGAAAGTGTGCTGGCAACCACACCGTTCCATCGAAACGCAAGGAATGCTTCACGCCAGAAATGGGTTTGGCGGTGGCACTTCCTCGGTTGAACTACGCTGGTTCTACTACCTAGAAAAATTGAAGTCGATTCAAATGACATATCCGTCAAGCCGTTTGGGCTGTAGCGCGTGCCAAATAAATAAATATACATACAAACATACATACGTATGCTAAAACAGTACCCTCGTTCTAACGCAATCGAATAATGAACAAAAACGTGCGGCACTCGAGGACTGCTGCGGTAAAGCTATTGCATAGCATTTTTTACTTTAACTTACGCAATAACAATTATTTATTTATTTATGCAGTATTTTTTTTCCTTGATAATAATTCAAGTTTTTTTCTTTGATTCTATATATTTTCTCACAAACAGCTGCTTACATAGTCGCCCGATTTCGGAGCAGTTTGCCTCGATCCGTACGAGTTTCGGACTGTCGTACTATATACGTACATACAGGTTAAGTGAGAGTTCGGTCGAGTGGGGATGTTAGGTTTTTTCGTTACGGAATTTCTTGATTCGGTCACCACGCTCAAAGCCCACGATAAAAGCTATGCAATAGCTTAAAAACATCTCAAACACTCATAAGAGGAAACCAAATTCATTTAGATATATTTCCTGACCGTACTGAGTTAGCCGTATAAATGCTACGAATATGTTTAATATTACATATACTTGTGAGAGAAGTTCTATAATTAACCCCATTTCAGTAAACGCTTTGCGATAACGCGTTTCATATAAGCCACGTGAACACATGAATTAATTTTATGCTTTGTTCAACTGAAATGTGGAGCTTTGGGTAAATAAATATCGGTTACAGCGAGACGCTAGATTTCTGTGTCGTGTGTTATTTTGCTGAGTTAGTTAAGTCAAAGTTAGTTAAAGATGATATGGTTTTTGGTTTTATCGAAATAGTTACCGATTTCTGACTAAAATTAATGAACGTTCTACCGGGAAGCAGTACTTGCGTTTCGATTAATTTTCTATTTCGTTTGTTATTCTGCTAAGTTACTAGTAAGTTAATAATGGTAAAAATCAGTGCCGGATTAAGCCAGCGCGGGGCCTGTAGCAAATTCTGACAGGAGGCCCATAGTTTGCCATAAGAGTATTAAATAAAACAAAACTGTTACTAATATTTTTTTCTGGATTTAATCTGAAAAAATTAAGAGATGACACTTTGTAGATCTACTTTCTATATCTTCTTTTAGTTGAAGATTTTTAGGATAGCATACACAAATAGTACACATAGCACACACACACACACACACACTCACACACACACGCACGCACGTACTCGCAAACAAACTCACATCTCATCAAACATATAGTTTTATTCAATTCTTTGTATAATTAACCTAACCCAATATAGTTCTAAAAATACAACCTTTCCGGGGCGAGGGCCTGGAGATCTGTCATACAGGTTAACCTAGTACGGACTCCAGACTCTCACAAAGCATAGTACTAACCTAGAACTTAATATAGAAATAGTTTCAAAATACCGCTTTGTGATGAGAAAACAAAGTTTTTATTATTATTATATATTATAGTAAAATATAAATAGGAGGGTAGCTGTTTGGCCGCGGGGCCCCTCTAGTCGCGGGGCCCGTAGCATTTGCTACTCTTGCTATGTGGCTAATCCGGCGCTGATGTTAATATACTTGATTTGACCGCATGGTTAACTTTTTGTGGCTTTAAGTGTAGGCAGTTCTTACTTAGGTGGAAATGTGTGATCGTTTTTATTATCTGACTGAAGTAGCAAACGAGCATGCAGTCCACCTGATGGTAAGTGGTCACTACCGCCCATGGACATCTGTAATCAACTTCATACAGAACATGGGTTCTATCTGAAGTCAATCACAGATGCGTTGCTACTCCCGAGGACTATGATGGTCGCCTCATATAAAAGTGTGCCGGCAACCACACCCTTCCATCGAAACGCAAGAAATGTTTCACGCTAGAAATAGGTGTGGCGGTGGTAGTCGAAATATGCTAGTTCTACCACCTTCAGAACCTTTTTTTTTTGTTTTCGAGGGGGGAAACCTTCAAAAGGTACCCGACGCCGTGGGAGCGACGCAGGGTTATGTGGGATTTTTACCGCACTAAAACCCCCCGGTGGCCGTCTTTGGCGCTAAAAAGACCACCTTCAGAACCTACCGTTCGTTACCTCAGTTTCATGTTAGACGACCAACTAGGTCCTCCAATACTGCAACACTGATTGACTTCATAAAGAACATCTGTTCTATATAAAATGCTTGCACATGCCCTTGTGCGGCAGTGACCTCTGCCATTAGGTGGATTGCACACTCGCTTACTTTAATCTTATAAAAATATCGTTACTTTGAAATTAGAAACTGAATAACAAGTTTATTTATTCATATAGTTATCGCTCAAATGAAACTGTTTACGCTTCTTTCCCTACACATTTTTAGTTTTCACAAAGTTTTAGTTCGTGTATTCCAGTGGTTCCCAACCGGTGGTCCGCGGACCACTGATGGTCCCTGGAAGCACCCGAAGTGGTCCGATAAGCTGTCCAAAATATTGTAATATAGCACAATGACAGTCAGTCTTGACTGAACCAAGGATCAGTACTTAGTAAAGAGTAGGTATACAGAAAGCGCATTAAGTATTGTTTGCTTTAAACAACACTGTACGCGTGATTTATTTTAAAAAATAATAACCCCAAATTTTCCCATTTATTTTTACCTTAAATTACACCCTCATACTGGTGGTCTATGTGTCAACAGATATTTTGCCAAATGGTCCTTCGTCACCAAAAGGTTAGGAACCACTGGTGTATTCAGTAGCTTGTTTTGATGAAATGAGTCAACAAATTGGATGGCTCTAATCTTGTTGATACAATCGCCGTTGGCTTTTAGCAGATTATTTCCCATTTGGTAACTATTCCAAACTAATTTGATAGTCGGGTTACAAACTTTCGAACTTTTTTGACTTTAAACGAGTGTACGTTCAGTGATAGAGTCTTATCGCTAAAGTTTTTAGATAAATAAACTGATAGCGGGAGTGTGTGTACATAGATCTGTTTTTATTCAGGTCAACATGTTTTTTAATTAAAATATCAATTACATGCAATCCGCCTGATTGAAAATATTCACTGCCACCTACCGGTTACCACCTCCACATAGAACAAGGTTCTACCTCTCAATAACAGACGCGTTACAACTCTTGAGACTCGATGGTCGCTTTGAATTTAAGGCAGCCGGCATACACACTCTTCTCAAGAATCTAACACTTAGCTAGGAATGAGTGTGACAACGGTAATGAGATGTAACTATAGCTTTATAAAAAGTGGTAGAACGAGTGTAGTTTGAGCGAGGAGGTACCACCGCCACACCTATTTCTAACGTGAAGCAGTTCTTGCGTTTCGATAGAAGGGTGTGGTTGCCGGCACACTTTTATGAGGCGACAATCTTAGACCTCGGGAGTAGCAACGCGTCTGTACCTGACTTTAGATAGAACTTCATGTTCTATATGAAGTTGTTTACAGAAGTTCATGGGCGGCAGTGACCACTTACCATCAGGTGGACTACATGCTCGTTTGCTACTTCATTATTATAAAAAAGCTTGTTATATGAAATGATAGTGTTACGAATCATGTTTAGGTTTAGTATAGTCGTTGTCTTCACACTAAATATATTATATTTTACTATGCACTAGTGCTGTGTCTTATTCACTCGAGGATTCCCTGAATCCCTGTGCAACCCCCTGCTACCCTACTACCCTCTGCGTGCAACACCACACCTCCCTTGACGAACCATACAGGTTCTATCATCTTTTAAAACTACAAGATAACATAAATCTTCAGTCAATTCAAGCCATTCAATAATATATGTCATATACAGTCTCTGCAATTAATTTCAATTACATTTTAATAACGGCCTCATAATCGTAAATGAGCTAATAATTGCCTCAAATCGCTTTCACTCGGTCGTTCACGAGTGCTTTATGTTTGTCCTGTGATATGTGAAATTGCAAATTAGATGCATAATTTCGCCGGAATGATTTGAATCTTGGTACCATGTCAACTACGCGCTACGATGATATAATCAACCCAATCTTTAAATGAACACTCCACATTGTGATTCGACTCCGGTAGCGACGACGACGGTCACACCAATTCCAGTCTAATGGGAGGTAAAAGCCATTATTGTCCCACTTCTGGGCACGGGTCTTCTCTCAGAATGAGAAAACTTTAGGCCATAGACCACCGTGCTGTCCAAGTACGAATGGTGGACTTCACACACCTCGGAAACTTTTTTTTTAAAGAACTCTCGGGTGTGTAGATTTCCTCGCGATGTTTTCCTTCGCCGAAAAGCAGTGATAAATAATTTCTAATACGCACATAAATCAGTGATGCGTGCCTGGGAACCTCGGACCTCCCGATTGAGAGGGCAAGTTTCAACCATTAGGCTATCACTGCATCGGCGTTTCAGTGGATGCACGCCTGCCTAATAAGAGCACTACTGTATTCTGGTCTAAAGAGTGTAAGGGGCGTTGCAACTAAATCTTCAGGGGTAGGAACCTATCTGTGACCAACCTCAGGTATTACCTATCTTATCTGGGGTTGACTTCTGATGTCTATAGACGGCAAGGCCACCTACTATAAGGTAGACTGCACGCTCGTATGCTACCTCCAAATTATAAAAATAATATATATTTCCCATGTAAATGCATTGTGAATCAGATGAAAAACATAAAAAAATTCCATAATACAAAGAAATTGTCAAAAAAAGTATTTCACCGTGTAAACAAAAATTAACAATATTAAACAATATTTTTATAATATGTGTTTCATATTTTCACTTGTAACACAACATTTTTTTTAATATAAACTAAACAAGTAACAAGTGATAATAAAAACAAAATGGTTATGATCCCCGAAAGACAAATAACCTTTTTGATTACGATTAATATTGAACAAAGGTGAAGAGTAAACTAATTTAAACCGTAAACATCTCAAAGCCCCCTTTGTTTGCCTTCTGAATATTTTACCGTTGACTTTTCAGCCGGTTAAAGGTTATGATGTTTGTCTTCGACTTAATTTGCTAAGCGGTGGTAAGGTTATGTTAATTGGTTTACAAGCTTTATGGGGCTCATTGAGGGGTGTGCATCTTTTCCTATAGCTTAACGCCGTATTTCGAATTTTTTTTATTGTTTGGGCGGGTTTTTTTTTTGCTTCGTGTTCTACCGGCTTTACAATGGTGAATGTTCCGAGCAGCTTTTTGACCTGGTGCCTACATCACCCTCCCTCCATCGCATCACTCGCCGAAGGATGAAGTTCCATCCGCATCAACTGGACCCGAGGCGGTCCTCCACGGTTCGGTTTGCACGATCTTTCCTGCCACGAACGAAGATGTGGAATGTGCATCCTCCTGAGATATTCCCGGAGCGCTATGACATGGAGCGCTTAAGCCAGCGATGCATTGGCGACTCCTCTGGTGTTGCAAATGTCCATAGGCTACGGTAACCACTTTCCATCAGATGGCCCGTCTGTCTTATCGTCCCAAGCTATGGGGATAAGCCAAGTTGTGTAAGATTATTTTTAATTAACACTCTCTGTAGCCTTAATATGTAATATAGGGAAACCCCAGGATATCTGTAAGAACGCGACGGTGCTTTCCTTGCGTGACGACTTTTAGGCCCTTCGCAGGGCAAGTAGCCCTCAACTTGCCTCAACATTTTGCCTTGTATAAAAAGTGTATTACGCGCCACAATTTGTGTTTGTGTAAATGTATCTAAGTGTGTGTAAAGCTTACGATGTATTTTTATATATTGATGTGTTCTAATAGTTCTGTGCACTATAACTAAGACTACGACTTCGTGAAATATTAATTGATAATATTATAAAAAGTAATTACAGCAACAACATTCACAATACCGAAAATTAAATATAGGGTCTTCGAAGAATATGATAGCAGTTTGCTATATCCTGCAGTTTCTTACCTGAAACAAAAGAAAATATACGTTAAGCAAAAAATTGTTTTTCTATTATATATTTTTTTATTAAAAATGTGCCCATGGACAGTGGACACCCATAAATAACTTCATGCATATCAATAGTTCTATCAGAAATCAATTAAGAATGTGTTGCTACTCCCAACCCTTCCGCGAAACTCAAGAACTGCAACACGATAGAAATAGGGTTGGCGGTTGTACATCCTCGGTCAACCATATATAGGCATATACTATAACCTTTACAGGTATAGCATATGCTACACCTATTTCTAGCATGAAGCATGTCTTGCGTTTCGATGGAAGGATGTGGTTGCCGGCACACGTTGTTATGAGCTGACCATCTTTGTCTTCCGGAGTAGCAACGCATCTGTAATTGACGTCAGATAGAACCCACGTTCTGTTTGAAGTTGCTTACAGATGTCCATGGGCGACGGTGATCACTTACCATCAGATGGAGTGCATGCTCGTTTGCTACTTCAATAAAAAAAAACCTTAATATACAGATAATAAAGCTTATTTTTGTAAAGCTTAATGCCGACGCGTGCAGCGTACAGCAAACAGCTCTTGAAGGAAGAGTATATGCTTCTCATGTTAGGATAGATAGACTACTCTTTATTTCACACTATATAAATATACGAACATAACAATACCATACAATAAACATCAGTTGTATGCAATAGGCGGTCTTATCGCTAGGAAGCAATCTCCCTTCCTAGGACGTACCTATGTTATAGGGGTAGAAGTCTAGATGAGTTATATTGTAACATTTTCTATAGACATATATTTCGCTACAAATATGGTAGGCACTATAATGACAATATAACCATCGCCAATTATTTGCCAAACATAAATTATTTGTCAAACTACAGTTTAAAGCTGAAATACGTTTTGAACAGATAACAATGTTTGTCAAACAATTAGTCGTATTATCCAAACATATTAAGAGCGGCGGTTTGATTTGCATTACATATTACATACGATTATTCACACCGTTTATGAATAACATTATGAGCGGAGCTTTAGTGTTTATTTGTCGGTTTTAAATCAGTACCCTTAGTACAAGTTTTTACGATTTATCAAAACAATAAACAGTTATTGTTTTACGTTTTCTGCCATAAATTGCAATGTATAACACGTGTTGTTTTCGGGAATACCTTGCATTGTACTATGTGATGATAGTCGAAAAAAATCATTAATTGTTTTGAGAAAACGTATAAACTCCTTCTAAGGGCCTTATCATACTAGCGGTTTGCAAGCGGCTGCGGAGCGAACGCACAGCGAATGCGCCGCGAATACGCCGTGGCTGCATAGCGGGGACGTCGCGGATGCGTGGCGTTACGCAACGATTTCGTCTCGTGTTTTAAGCGAGTTACAAAGCGTCCATGCCGCTAATCGCGGAGCGATCTTGTTGCGCATCCGCAACGAATTCTCTACGCATGCGCGGTGTATTCGTTGCGCGCCCGCTCCCCTTTTAGGACGCTAGTATGATAACGCCTTAAGGGCGTAACATTCCGTATTAAATACTCATAATAAGACGTATTGGATAATCATCACAGGGTGGATAGATGGTCCAGGGATAGGGTGGACAGGATATCAGTAATCAATGTTAGAGTGTTGGAGTGTTACCTGCAAGTTACAGTTATAAAAGGTTACACTAAGTATATAAGTGTATAAGCTCTAATCGCTCACTTCAAGTAATAAAAAACAACAGACCTTAGTATTGGTCTTATGAGGCATCAATGGTTGCAAAGACCTGATCCTAGCGAAAAGCAGTACTTGGTTTCGATGAAGGGATGGGGTTGCCAGCTCATTTTTATATGAGGCAGTCATCTTAGTCCCGGGGAAAACGATGCATCTATGATTCACTTCAGATATTTATTTATTTATATCTTAAACCTACACGCTTTATTTAAACCTTCACGCCCGAGAGTTCTTTTAAAAAAAAGTTCGCGGAGGTATGTGAAGTCCACCAATGCGCACTTGGCCAGCGCTGTGGACTATGGCCTAAAACTCTCTCATTACGAGAGAAGACCCATGCCCAGCAGGTGAAAAATAATAAGATGACGATAAACTACATTTTCGTTTCCTACTTCAATCGAATGAAGGTGGTAGAACCAGTGCAGTTCGACCGGGGAAGTACCACCGCCACACCTATTTCTAGCGTGAAGCATTTCTTGCGTTTCGATAGAAGGGTGTGGTTGCCGGCACACTTTTACATGAGGCAACCATCATAGTCCTCGGGAGTAGCAACGCATCTGTGATCTGTGTGTTCTATATGAAGTTGATTACAGATGTCCATGGGCGGCAGTGACCACTTACCATCAGGTGGACTGCATGCTCGTTTGCTACTTCAGTCAAATAAAAAAAAAAAACGGATAATAAGTGGTTTATTAAACTAAATAAACAAAACTAAACGGACCACTAAACCATGTTACACAAAAAGTTCATTGCCCAGATATAAAAAGACGACGTTACTAACCCGTCTTCATAAAGAGTTTATCACAAAGAACCTTTTAAAAACCTCCATGAATTATGTTTTCATACGTCCGAATTAAGCTTTTCAAAATTCTTTCATAAAGTACAAGTACACGAGAATGGAAAGTGGTTTGCGAAGTTACATCGCAAGCGAGCAACGATAAGCTACGGAGCTACACATTAAAGAATCGTTTCAGCTACACAAAAACATTTAAACTTATGCAAAATCAGGTTATTAAAAGCAAGTTTTTAGTGATGTATGCTTTTCGTACTCATTTCAGGCATTTGATTGATACTATATTACGATCAAAGATGTTGCATCCATACTAATATTATAAATGTGAAAGTGTGTTTGTTTGTTCCTTTTTCACGTCGCCACATAGCTATTATAAGATATGGTTAAATGCTGCGAGATAGTTAGGAGGGAGGAGAGTGACAGTAACGCCTCTGGAATCGGAACACAAATGGTTCTACCTCCATTAAATATACAACATGTTTAACCATCCGCGATGACAATTGTACTTTTTCTTCAGCTATCTTCAACTAACTTTGTTCGCCCGGTCAACTAGTTACTTATATAGTTGTCCAACGCCAAAATTCTAAAATTATCAATGTTCCTCTACTATATTATGCATGTATCATACGTATAAACCTTCCTCATTAATCACTCTATCTATCAAAAAAAACTGCATTAATATCCGTAATATACTTTTCAAGATCTAACCGTTCATAGGGACAGCGACTTTATTTTATTCTACGTAGTCAAGATAATATTGGAGCAGCTTATAAGAACGAGTAGGTATATATGATTACTAAAATATTTTCTTGAAATACGGTGTTAATAGTTTATTCATACTAATATGATAATTTTTAAGCTAAATTATTATTTTCTCAAAATATAAGTATACCTACATGCATAATTACATACAAGTAGCTTTTATCATCTCTCATTTCACGATGAAACAAGTACCATAATTTGTACACATAACACGAAAAAGCAGATAGCGCGTACATAACTCAGAGGAAAGTTGACAGACGAAATTCAAATATGAAGTAAAACAAAAGGCCACTTCAAAACAATAAACGCCACATTTATAAGCCTAATGTTTCTAAAAAGTACTTACATTTAATTATAAAACGTTTTATGTTTTACTTAGCAAGTATCTCATTTCTTTGTACTATAATACTTGCGTAATTATAATTCTTTGGATTTGTATTTATAATCACAAGAAAAACATTCGCGAATCAATTGCCTTGGTTTATCTAACGTTGGTATACGTAAAAAATTTAGGCGAATATTGAAATCAACATTAATTTAATCAGTTATTTATGCGTTATTTCACGTGGTTTCACCTGCTCTATTAAAATATGTAAAATATTTTTTTTTATTATCATTACTTATGACAGAAGTGATGGTTATGTTATGTATATAGACTAAATGTTACCTCAAGATAATTACAATACTTAGTTTTGCGATTTCAAACACACCTAGAAACAGACTGACAAAAATATTAAAAATTAGAGAAATTTTCTAATTTCTCTAATCTCTTATTTTTCTCAGTCCCCCAAAATATTCGTAAAATGTATATTTTACGTAGAATTCCCGCTTGTCTGTAAATTGTATAATTTACAGACGAGCGGGAATTCTACTTTTATAATCCGTATAGGTAACGTAAATAAGATATTTAACTAAATACTACTAATACACGCTCTTTTTTGCCACGAAGGTGCAAATTGTGGAATGAGCTTCCTCCTGAGGTATTCCCGGCGGCCTATGACACGAGGTTCTTCAAGAAAGGTGCGAAAAGAGCTCTCCTTCAAAGCCGGCGATGCATTGAGACTGCTCTAGTGTTACGAATGTCCATAGGCGACGGTGACTACTTTCCATCAGGTAGCCCGTCTGCCTTATCGTTAGGTTAAAGTATAAAAAAGAAACTTATAATTTCCTTGCGCTCCGTCTGCTTTTTACGTATTCTAGAACTAAAGTTTGTTTTTCATAATAGCAGAACAAGGTTTACGCCATTCAAGCTCTCACCTCTTGGCTCATAGTTTGTTAATTATAATGAGCTTCCACTCTTCAACGTTTAGTCAAAGAGAATGCTAAATGGCTGAATGCCTTTAAATATCCTGTTGATTTATTTTACGCTGTAAATGTTTGTTTAAAATGTTAAAGACACTTGTAATAATTTAGTAGTGGTAGTTGGTCTTAATAAAAACTAAAGGTACTTTGAGGTAAAAAAATCTAAGTCAATGTCTGTTATTAGTATCTATCGGTTAACAATATTTCCATCTAAATCGGCTTCATCTATAGTTAAAGTCAGTCACAGATGCGTTGCTACTCGCGAGAACTAAGATGGACGCCTCATAAGAATGCGTTATTATAATAATATAATAACATAAAACAATATAGGTATTGTTGGTTTATATATATTTGGGCCCTTTACCACCAAAACCAACGAAATTCCCGGCCCACGCGTCTAAGGGTCTCTTTCTAAGTTGAAATATTCTTTTGTTAGACTTTTATATGTACAACAAAAGCTTTTTATGAAAAAGTATACTCAAAACAGCACAACACGAAAATAATAAAAACAAGATTTATTCCCAAATTTTGTATGCTCTTCGTATTTTTTTCTTGCGATAATCGTTATTTATTTTTGCTGAATAACTTCAGCAAGAAACTGGAGCAATAAAATAAATCCTTACATATTTATTGCGTATCTCATAAACCACAAGCATTTACGAGGGAACCAATCCAAAAACGCGCATTTGAGTGCCAAAAGCATTTTCAACCCGTACTAAAATTACATAACACTTCAACCAGAAGCCCAAGTTACCTAATATACTGTTACTAGGTTAAGCTTTGTAATTAAATAACATAACATGTTGTATGTATGTATATATTTATGTATGTATTTAAAGCAATTTTATTTTGTTTTTTTTTTTCTTAAATTTCCACCTGCCGCAAATTTTCCAGCCACCCAGGGTTGATTGGCAGAGAATGCCATCAGGCATTAAGTTGCCCTATTGTAACTTTTATTTTATAGAGGTGCAATAAAGAAATAAATAAAATAACATGTAAAGAAATGAAATCATATGAATAAATTTTAAGTTGGTAGAACCTTTTGTTTGTGTCCGAAATCACTAATTTTAACTAATCTTTTTTTGCCTAATATCAGAAATGTTAAGTGCTTCTGTGGTCTGGTCTGACCTATTTAGGTCTATATAAAGGTAAAAAAATTGCATAATGTGAATACCTGTTACATATTATAATGTTTAAATTCTACGATAACATTATTTTTAAATTAATTTACGTACAGTATAGGTCAGACTTCTACAAATTGACCTATTCCATCAAAATTGTTAGAAAAACGGGATCCTTTCACTAGATTTCCGTATTTCTAAATCAGAGATCTATCAACAGATATCGTTTTAGAAAAACGTTTTTCTAACAGTTTTGCTATAAAAAGTCAATCTTGAAAACTTATACCCGCTTACGCTAGGGACACAGATTTAATCATCCGATTTCCTGTGAAACCGTCACATATCCAATGGCAATAAGCCCATTTCCACAACACTCGTTCACGTCACGGTTAATCACCGATTCGAAATCTGCCGTACATTATACAAAAGCATTGATTACTCTATTCTGTGCCCACCGCTCAACCTAAGTAATTAAGCTTCGTAGGAGATCCGCAAAAAATTAGGCGTATATTGGTCGAGGACGGAACAAAGGTTCGGGAATGGGAATAAATGAAGAGGGTGTCAGTAGGAGAATGCCGTTAAGGGCTGTGACAAAAGAAATAATAAATAAAATCGCCAAATTTTTTTAAGTTAGATCTTAACTGAGAAAAATCTTTTTGTCTGTTTAAGTGCTGGCGGATTTATTTATTACGATACTAGCATATTTTCGTGACTTTACCACGGCAATGAATACCTATCCTATGTGTTATTCCAAAGAGTAACAAACATATATACGTACATACTCACAAACTTTTTCGTATATTACAAATTTACTGACAAACAATCATACCTGCCGAACCAATATGTATATCCCATCTATAAAAAAGAATTGTTTTAATAAATAGATTTTTATTGTATTATCCTGTTTTTTCTAATTTTTCTAAGAATATGCGTGCAGTTTTATGATAACTGGTTGAGTGACTAGTTTTAGCGTGAAATCGTAAGAAACAACTTTATACATTTATAATATTAGGGATTAAGATTAAATAAATTTTACATTCAACTTACGACAAAAGGGACCGATTATTCGACGCAAATAAATACTTACAGTTTAACGGAATATTCATAGAATTCTTCGTAGTTCAACCCCGAAGGCACTACCGACCATGGTCTACTAACTACTAAGCTTTGACTAAGAAGTATGTAATAGCCTATTACAAAACTCCATTCTGTTGTAAAACGTTTAAAATATTTCCAACGAACTACTTTCCCCTCAAAGCAATGCTTCAGGTAAATGGTCTCGGAAACTGCGATTACGAGGCGCCAAAAAAGTTTATCGTTTGCGGCTTCACTCGAACTCGCTTTACGTGGACCGAGGCTCTGAATTATGAATAACTTTGACCGCTTTATATTTTGAAAATTGAATAACGAGAGGTCGTTTAAACATGAACGAACGGAGGGCACCGGAATAAAATGCACGGCTGTCATTTAATATTTTATAGGCCTGGGCTTATGTCGTCAAAATAGATCTCTTAAGGCTCCTTTTGAAGGATTACCTCTTTTAAAAAAATTATAAAATCCTTTTATCCCTGCGTTTCTAATACGACTTCCGTCTGTTATAAAGGCAGGTGGAAGATTTACCGCTACACCAATTCCTGCCCTTCGAACAATACCAAACGTTACTGTGTTCTGGCTTGAAAAATGTGGTAGTGAGACACTCATACGAGGCGTTCCAACTTAGTCCAATAAGCACTTGCCATTTACTATCAGATAGACTGTTTACTCTTTTTATCACTATTTTATAAAAACATGTTTGTCCAGAGTCTGGGCATTAGCAACAGTTTGAAGCCAAAGCTGTACAATACGGGCCCGGTCAAACATTAAACAAAATTAGCCCCTTAACAAAATTTTTTTTTTTTTAAATGTGCAAGCAAAAATGCTACTACCCAAATAATTGGTGGCAATGTACATCTGAAACTACTACGGCTGAATAAAGGTCGATCACTATTGTGCCCTTAATAGTACGAGTTTACTATGTTTCCTTAAAACAAGCAATGTTCTTGTATTTGCCTATCATTTCAAAATAACAGATTATACAAAAAAGAAATGGAAAGCGTATAATGTATGCTGCGAAAAGCAAGTAGAATAAGAAAACAAGAACAATTCTTATTTTAAAGTAAAGTATACTTAGTTGGAATTTAAGCATATTAATTACCCTTCAAATGAGTAAAAGCAGAAAAAATTGTAAAAAAGTACAGTACAATACTTTAATGCAGACGTGCATTAAGGTATTGTACTGTGTGTGTGTGTGTGTGTGTGTGTATGTGGTGACTTCCCGCAACTGGTCAAGAGATGGCGCTACTAATATTCTGAAACACGCTATTGAAGTATTCTCAATACCCTGCATATATGTATACAAGTTCCGAACAACGACTGTCGCAGTACGACCACTCTCCAGGCATGATCACGTAGCATGTCCGGAGATCTCCCTTTGCCAAATCTTATTATATATGTGCATTATTTTACTGCTTTGACAACGTACATAACCATCAAATAATTATTTTATTCGCTATATAATAATCCGATTCACTGCATACACCATATATGCGACAAATTATCAATAAGACCATTTCAACGGAACTCGATCGCGTTAATCACCGTTTTGAAATTTAACCGTACGCTAAACAACATTGATTAAGTACTACGTTTTCTGATTGCGTCCGACACTCAACCTAAGTAATTAAGCTTCGTAGGAGATCCGCAAAAAATGAGGTTTATATTGGACGAGGACAGAACAAAGGTTCGGGAACGGGAATAAATGAAGAGGGTGTCAGTAGGAGAATGCCGTTAAGGGCTGTGATAAACGATAAAACAAAAATAAACGACTAAAAACTTAAAACGCTTTCTACACTAGGATTTTCTCCTGTGTCGTGGGGTCCACGGACACACAAAGACAAATACACAAACACCCAGACCTAGAACAAGAATCTAAACTCATAATTCAGACCTGTCTGGCTAGGAATCGAACCCGGACACCACTGCGTGTCAGATCGTCAAATATCCTTTCAATTAATACGAGAAATGTGTAGAATTATGAGGATTTGTTGTTACTCTTTCACGCAAAAACCGGTTAGAGTTCGTTAAATTTGGCACAAGCATATGACCATAACCATATGACCTAGATTAACACAGAATAATAATTACAGTCATAAATGTGAACGAAGCCGATGGATCCGAACCGTCGTCAACCCATTACTGTCCCACTGCTGGGCACGGGTCTTCTCTCGGAATGAGAGAGCTTAGGCCATAGTCCACCGCGCTGGCCAACTGCGAATTGGTATGGATCCGAACCAATTGGAATTGATCCGAATTGGAATGGATCCGAACCAATAAGCTAGAATATCCATAAATAAAATGCTCTGTATTTAAAATCCTAGGGCATCTCATCTAACGTTGCAAATAACTTGGAGCAACAAAGAAATCATTTTTTTAAGCAAAACAGTGAACATAGCAAAATTAAAAAGTCATAAAGCTTTTCCTGATACAACCCCGATGGCACTACGGCCTACGATAACCGCAATGGCGATATTATCTCATTATTTGTATAGTGGTGCCATAATCCTTAGAAATTCAAGTAGAAGTCTTTGCAAAATCAATGACATATATTCGAGGATCGCAGTGACCATTTACAATCAAGTTAAAATCAAACATCTTCATTAAAATTCCATTTGAGAATCTATTCAATAGTAATATCAACCAAAAAGTTATTCGCTACTGTAAATAACTTCCTACTATAAATAAACGGCCTTAGAACGACCTTGAACTAGACGGGAGATAGTTGTTGTATAAAACAGTTTTTACAACATCGTGTGCAGCTGCAACCGTTGAATTAATCTTTTCAATCTCCACAAAGCGACAAAAATGAAAGAAATTAAAACGGTTTCAATTAGTTTAATTTAAATAAGTAGTTGCAAATTCCAAACACTAATTGCATTTCCATTTAGCACGGCAGAGGCAGCCCTACTTTGAGATCTGTGAATTTCAAATGTTGATTTACGGCACACTTTTCCGACTTAATAGGGTTTGCGTTATTTTCACTTGTAGTATGCTTTAACTGGGGTTCGACATTTCAACGAAGCACTGAAGTATTCGACAGTTTCCACCGATTCCCACTACTTTATTTTCGATTTAAATGTCTTTTGGAATTGAAATAGTGACGCTATAAACCGCAATGTTAGATCCAATCTAAATATTTTATGTTCTTTTTTCTTGAGGTTTTAAATTAGATTTATAAAAGTACTTTAGAAGGTGTTGATAGTTCTACAATATAACATAATATATTATTGCCAGATTAATGCTCAGTAAATTCAGATACGACCTTGACATATTACCTAAATCAAGGCGGAAGGTATAAATCACGGCTTTTCCGCTATTGTAGCATGTTTTTGGTTTTGTAGCAACTTTATCTCGGATGTTTTACATTGTTATACTTAGATTCAAAATCAATTGGTTACTAATTCCATTATCAAATAACTAGGTCACGCCTATTGCGATAACGAGCATTCCAAGTGTCAACTTAGGTCATAAACTATGTATGCGCTAAAGGAGTTGGGCAAAAAACGTCCGTACGTCTACGTACACGTACATAGAAAATATATTGAACACTAATAATCTAAAAATATAAATAACACATAGTTTTCAACCTCTCCACACTTGTCAGCCCATATTTCAAAATAATAAGTAATTCAATGTATCGTCTAATGTCGTCTAATATATCGTTTAATGTTATTTCGTTATAATGTTAGTTTAATAAGCGATTGTTGAATTTTAAAAAGTTGGCATCAAATTAGTTGAATATTCGTCAATAAACCTCAAAATGGGTAGGAAAAAGACTATTCGTGGAGGAGAAAGGACTCTTACATTCAAAATATGCAACAAGAGAAGAGTTTTGGGCTCAGTACTCCTGTCTCCAAAGTCGAAAATCGAATGTGTGCTGCAACAGGCATCAGTCTCTTACACATATAAAAAAGAAAGAAAATATTCCATGTCTGCGAATATATTAAACACATGAAAATGCTGTAATAAATACTCGACTGTTGAACATACACCACTATGATGTATGTTTTAATAATGATATACCTACATACATTTGGTATTCGGTAATAGAATATACTTCGTATTGGGATGGAAAATCCCTAGTTCTAATGAAGTTTCAACTGTCATGTGCCTAATTGTTTTGGTTGAATAGCGCATTAAAATCATGAAACGTAATAATGTGTTTGACAAAGCGTCAGTAATAAACGACATAAACGACAATGTCTTAATGGAATTACTTACTTATTGCTAGCAATATATTAAAAGGGACAAGGAAACTGTTTACGTCTATTCTATCATCGTAATAAGTTCTACAAGTTTTGTATTTATAGCAATCGAATGTGCCACCGTTCGTGAATCGAAAACACCAACAATTATGCTTATACAATAAATTCGATAACTATGCAAGCGTCCATACAAAAATTGGCGATACTTTTTGCATAATAGCAAACACATAAACATCTTCACAAACTTTCGCATTTATAATATTGAGATTTATCAGTCAAATATCGAGTAAGAATAAGGATTATGAAAATTTCCATAATTTAAAGCGTTCTATAAGCACCCTACTTTTTTAACCCGCATCCACCAAGCGATGTAATCGAAATTGACCTTCTCATTTTATGAGAACCGTACAAAGCAGTAATAGACTTTTGCTTGTACTTTATGAGATCCGTACCCACCAGAAATAGACTTTTGCTTACACATTTTCGAAATTATCCGCATAAGCCATATGTAATTTAGTCATTACAAAAGGCATAATGATAAAAAGTAATTGACTCAACTTCATATTCACGAGATAACAAACAAACCCGCGTAAATCCATTAGTGCAGGGAATTGGATTCCAAAAAAGGTATCAGGCTCGGATATTCGAGTGAATTCGTGTAATTGGTTCCATTATAGAGAATCGTAAAAATCCACGGATTGTAAATCGCGAGTCAGCCATAGATTAAGCAATTATTGGAACCGGGCCGATGGTGCTAATGCTCCTACGGTGATCATTGTACGGAATTGATTTGAAAGGAAAAGCGAATGTCGATTCTGTTTTTAATAAACGCATTTTTATGAATAGATAGAGATTTTATGAAACGATTGAGCAATGAATGGTTTTTGTGATTTACGCTTTTAAATAAGTTGAACGTCTTAGTTTTCGGGAGTAGCAAAGCATGAGCACGAAAGGTGGTAGAACCAGTGTAGTTCGACCGGGGAAGTACCACCGCCACACCTATTTCTAGCGTGAAGCATTTCTTGCATTTCGATGGAAGGGTGTGGTTGCTGGCACACTTTCGCATGAGGCGACTATCATAGCTCTCGGGAGCAGCCACGCATCTGTGATTGACTTCAGATGGAACCCATGTTCTGTATGAAGTTGATTACAGATGTCCATGGGCAGCAGTGACCACTTACTATCAGGTGGACTGCATGCTCGTTCGCTACTTCAGTCAGATAAAAAAAAAGCATGAGCTTCTGTTGTATATGAAGTTACTTACAGATTTCCATGGGCGGCAGTGACCACTTACTATCATGTGGACTGCATATGCTCGCTTACAATATCAATCTTATAAAGGATAAACCATCCAATTTAGATAGTAGATCGATCACGCGCTAAGCAACTTAGTTAGCTACTATTCCTGGAAATTAAGGCACGCCTTTTTCCGTAGATACTCTGTGGTTAACATTGTTGATATAAAGGAAATACAATGGCTATATCTAAACAAAATATCCATTACAGACTTTTACTTTGCAGCGTCGTCAACCCATTATTGTCCAACAATTGAGCACAGGTGTCTTCTCAGAATGAAAGAGTTTAAAATCATAGTTCACCGCGCTGGGCAAGTGTGAATTACTTTGACTTCACACATATTTAAGAACTTTTTTTACAGATCTCTCAGATAGGTATGTAGGTTTTCTTCGCCTTAAAGCAGTAATAATAAATTTCTGATACTGTGCGATTATTTACTGCAATACTATATCAAGCCAAAATTGTGTTGATCAGAATTATAGAATAAATATATATTTTACTGAAACGCTAATCATTTATGTAGTTAATAAAACATTTTGCTTAAGTATTCATTTTACAAACTTTATTAATACCTGTAAATCATTTTGATGGACAAGGAATATAATAAAGGGCCTTAAGAGTCTTCCTCGTGATAATAGTATCAAAGTCAAATCATTTATTATGTAAAATACGCTCTTACGTTTTATTTCCCTTTAATAAAAGCCAGATTGGAAAGGTGAGTGAGCTTAAATTAATTTAACGGTACGAGTATATATCATGTTTTGTACTTTCAAGGTGTTTGATTATAAATTATCTATATATTAATACGTAAAGCAAAAACTTGTGAACCATTTTTAAGTAATATGCCGCGGACGGATTAGTATGAAATTTTGCACGGTTCTAGTGGACGTAGAGAAGGAGTGCAGAATGTTAATATTTTTTTCAAATAATGCATATAACATACATAATAAACGAAATAGAATATTCAATATCTTACTATGAAAACACATAACGTCAGAAATATTAGTGTCTTTGTCAAAATACCCGCTATTGCTTTTAAATGCGGCTTTGCTAATTAAACCTCTTTTTATATTTAACGGGTGCGTTCAAAATTATATTTTTGAAAATGATTACATTTTATTTGAATTAGAGAAATATTCGTACTTCTTTGGACATTATAAAGTTTAGTTTTTTAATTTAAATTACGGTCGAATTATGACCGATGCGACGGGTGACTAGTTATTATAATTATGTGTAATTAATATTATTATTATATTATTTTATTATATTTTTTATTATTTGGATCCGTTGTATATAAAGTGACAGACGCCCATAGGCGACAGTGACAACTAACCACCAGATGGACCACATGCTCGCCTACTGCAATATTAATAAAAAAGTAATAAAATCTTATGTTTTATAATAACTTCAGACAATTATATTTTCTTATTTCATAGTTTTAGAACGTTATTTTCATGTCGGCTTTTAGATTCTAAACATTTTTCAACGATCTCATATTCATTTAAAAAACACGACATTCCTTTCATATTCAAATACTTACCGGGTACAAAATACTTAACGGCGTACAACCCAGCCTTACACCCCGTCATAATCAATTACGCCAGTACAAAACAATTACAACAAAATCCATTATCTTTATCAAAGCGAGTGATGAAATTGACTGAAACGTAAAGTCGTGTCTTCATTCAAAATAATGAGGTGTTCCGTCCCGTTCGAGAAATTTGTCGTACAGTCGAAAGCTTTTGGTTGTTATTAATGGTACGTCCTCCGCTCTAGATAATAAAAGAACATTGTAAATGACTCCTTTGAGGGTCCCCTATCAAAAAAATGGACCCTCATGGACCGATTTGTGCCCGTCCTTTCCACGCACCCAAATAAAATTGATACGAAACTTCGCGCGTTTGTGAAAACTAACGGCATTTTTAGGGTTCTCTTCGATTCTACTAAGTACTCCAAGAAGACGATACAGTATTAAAAGGCATGTCAATATTACCACAACTATTTTTTGTATCGGTGCATAGATATACTATTAAATAATAAACAATGAACAATACATTATGAACAAACATTAAAGCAACAATATACATAAAAATCTGCTACATCGTAAAATCAATAATGTTTGCTTGATAAATGAATAATAACATGATCAATCAACGATTTGACTGTCAATATGTTAATCACTGCATAAGTATACATATGAAATAATGATGTAAAAGATGTAAATGTAATATTTAGTCCAGTTACTTTTGTAAATAAATAATAATAATTATTATTATTTAATTGGGCGAGCTCCGCTTAGAATCCGAATGAATCAAAAAAATATCAATAGGTATTTTAAAAAGTTAAAACATAAAATATAAACAGTTACAAAGAAGCCGTCACATTTACTAAGTTAAAGAGTATTTTATGTTAGTTCAGGTTCTAATATGTGTGACATCCATCCATCCATCGATCCATCCATCCATCAGCCTTTGAAAGTTCACTGCTGGACATAGGCCTCTCCTAATGGCGCCACTTTGAGTGACATAATTCACCCAAATCCGATCAAGAATGTTTGCGTAAAAGAGTAACTAAAGTCCCTCCATTCTCGCAAAACGTTGGCTTCATAGGAACATTGGTACGGAACCTATTTGTAGGAGCCAGACTCAAGGTTGGCCAGTTTTCACATGCACCATAAGGACGGACATATTTATTCTGTGACCTATATAAGCTGAGAAAACACTCTGTCAAGTCAATGGAACGATGTATATGACGCATTACCTACAATATAGCCAGGCTATAGCGCATAATTGTCCCGGATTCAATTCTGGACCCATCAAACAAATAAAATTATGACTTTAATATCTTTCGTTGTTAAGTTGTCAACTTGGTAACCTTTGGTCATTAAATTTTGCATACATTTTGTAAGAAGGTAATATCAATAGACATGTAGAAATAATGAATATATTAAGACTCGTATTATATATTAAGACCTATATGATTAAGACTCGTGTGAATAGTATTCATTACGAAAATTACATTTATTTTAAACTGATACCAGCGTATTATAACTTGATCAAATACTAGTGGAATCCCGCAGCTTCGTTCGCGTTAGCAAAAATGATTGTCTCGTGGGATAAGATATTTCCTCACAGTAAAAGTAGCTTCTATGAAAATCGCTCCAGACGTTTACACGTGAAGAAGTAACAAACATACACACTCAGAAACTTTCGCCTTTATATTATTAGTATCATATAGAGTTAAAGATGATTTACCTAATTACAAAATAAGCATTCTGTTTTAATTTATTTTACGTACCACAAATAATTATCGTTAAATGACTTGCAAAAGCTTCTATTACTACTAAACAAACAAGTAATGAAATTGAAAAAACCAACATGAATACAAATATTATACACAATATAATAAAGAGACGGCTTCGTTCAATTAATTATGTAAATTTTTCTCTTTATTCTTACACTCTAAGTATTCTTAACAAGACTCTGCACGTGGTGTTGCCTGCTTTAATCCCGTATTCTAAGCATAGTCTCAAATAAACAGCAAACTAAGAAGTCCGTCTGGTGGTAATTAATCCCTGCGCTGGACCTTCTAGTCAAACCCATAAAAGTTTCAATTTCGATAGCCGGTGGTGCCTCACACCACTTTCATTATAAAAGCAGCAACAATACTACTGATGATAAGTGGCTACTACAACCATGGAAATCTATAATCTTCCCGATAGAATTGGAGTTTTACCCAAAATTCATAATAAAGGATTGCTTACTCTCCATACACGAAGTGGGAATGATGCATGAAAGTCTTCTTCTCCGGTAATCATTCTTCAAACTAGGGAAAAACGTTTGAAAACCATTTATTATTACTAAGGTGGAGATACGCTGTTTGTGGATCATTTACGTCCAACCTAAGAAGAGTTCTAACAATTATTATTATATTGAAGTAGTAGCTGAGCTTGCAGTCCACCGGTAAGTAGTCACTGCCGCAAAGACAGTCCATGCAAAACAAAGGTTCTATCCGGAGTCAATTACATATATTCAAAAAATGCGTTCAAATATTGTATCATACAAGGTTATTCCCGCTGCTATGCATGTTTCTGTCATCTAGGTCATACACTATACGCCAAATTTCAGCGAAAAACGACCGGTAGTTTTTGTGTCAAAAAGGAAAAAACACATAAATCCTCACAAACATTTTAAATATTTATAAGATACTCAGTCAGCTAATCATTAAGGAAATTACCTTAATAACGAAAAACGCTCAAGAAAAGTAGGGTATTGTTTAAACAGATCTTATCGTAATACTCGATGACTCGAGATGAGAAATGACAAATTAATATGGAAACAGTATTCAACCCAATTAACTTACTTTGGGCGGGCGTGCTCTATCTCTGATCACTGCGTCAACAGTACGGAGACGAAATTGTTATAATTTGAATACTATATCAACTAGGTCTTGCGTTTTTCGTTTACACAGTAAATGATTTTTCCTTAGTGGACTTTTTAATATGAAAGTAGCGAGTATGCTATCCACCTAAAGTTAGTGGCCATTCCCGTTCACGGACATATGTAATTAATACCAGATAACATCAGTTCGTAAGACAGACACCTGGTAGGGAAGAAAAGTTTTCGAATGGAAACCATATCTGGCCAAAATGAGGGTAAGCCGCCCCCGACCCGGTGGACTGACAACCTGAAGAAGACGGTAAGTGCTGGATTCTTGAACAATTATGTTCCTTACTATACATGCCGTCCATACCAGGATATAACAGCATTGAACACTATTAATACATAAAAATAGGTGTGACGGAGGTGCCTCCGAAACCATACCAGAAAGAGTTGGACCACCACAATCCAATGATCAGGTATTTTTAATTCATATACCTACCAAAAAAGGCTACCTGATGGGAAGTAGTCATCACCGCCTGGACATTTGATGAAAGAATGGCGATGTAAGCACCAAGTTTATCGGAACTCTCACTATTGTACAACCGGTAAAACACGCTTAGATAGAAAAAAAAAATCTGGCGCTATAGTAGCGAAGCTGAGCAAAAGGTAGAGTAAGATAGAGGCCTTAGTCAAAAGGTCAAGGCTTCATCTTACTTGCGTAATACCCTCTGACTTATAAGACTTAAATATGACGTTCCAACTCAGTTCTTAACAATATTACTAGGATAACACTTGTATCATAATGTTCATTAATACACCTACACAATGTTATCTCACTTCTCATTTATAAAGTCGAAAATATTTTTTTTACGGAAAAGCTGCTGATTCACTGACCACCATTAAAACATAAGATTGTTTTACTGTGTTTAATATGACTGAAGCGGGTGAACCCACGGAAATAAATTATCTGTACGTATATAAATGAATTGGTAATGAAAAAATATATAAAATTCATAATGAATTAAAATTTTGTTGAATCCAGAATTGCAAATGAATTACGCAATAAAATGTAATGGAACGAAATTATTTACACAACTTTCCTAACAAAATATTTCACGTTTAACACGTCTTGAATGACAAATTTTAATTTAAATGCACGAAAAATATTTCAATGCTTGTTAATTAACGCAGCACGCGAACATTTACAAGATTGAAATGCTTCATGCAAATTTTAAACCACAAATTGTAGACCGAAGGAAAAGTTGATTTTAAAACTGCTTTATTCATGCTCACATCTGAGAGACTAGACAGGGTAAAGATACCTTATATTTACTATTTTGTAATATCGCTCACCGTACATTTTCAACTTAAGTAACTTTGCAAGGTGGTATAAGAATCGTACGACCGGGGAGGTACTACCGCCAAACCTACGAGTAATTCTAGCGTGAAGGCACACTTGCACACTTATGACGCGGCCATCTTAGAGCGCTTTCACACTAGGTCGCAAGTAGCGCGGCAGCCGCGCGTCAGCAAAGGATGCTTTCTTATTATTGAAATAATTATTCAGTTTTATTATTTTTTATTTTTATTTCTATTAAAAAGTACAACGCGCCATCCTAATCAATAAATAGCCTGCGGATATAGTCGTAAAAACAAATCATTATCTGCAGTCGCGCGGCTGTCGCCCTGCAGCCGTTCCACTTGCGAACTAATGTAAAAGCGCTCTTATAGTCCACGAGAGTAGCAACTCGACGGACGGTAGGATTTCAGATTGAACATACGTATTACTTGTTTTTTACAATAATATAAAATGTTATAAAGCGTTAAAGTATATTTTTTCAACTTTTGTCCTATATTCTTCCGCTAGGGAACGAATTTTCATTTCGTTAATGTTCATCGAGATAAGAAGTTCCTATAAATGTAACAGACATTGGTTTACAACATTTATATAGAAAACAAACTGGTCCATCTGCGTTTATTTTATCCCACGGGAACCGTACATTCGACCTGAATAAAAGTTCCCTGTGTGCTTTTCCAGACTATAATCTAAGTATAAGTGTCAGTTTTTATTTAGATTTGTTTAGTTAATCCGGCGTGATTGAGAAACAAACATCCATCCAAATACTTACACGTCATAATAATTATAATCAGAATCTTATCTTACCCTTACAGGGTAAATTGAGGTGCTATGATTATTTGACGAACCGTGGCGCGTGGCGGAGCGGTTACCATACCGGTCTGAGGCGCAATGGGTCCCGGGTTCGATTCCCGGCCAGACAGGTATCTGAATGAAGAGTTTAGATTCCTGTTCCGGGTCTGGGTGTTTGTGTATTCGTCTTGTGTGTGTCCATGGTACCCGCGACAAAGGAGACAGTCCTATTGTGGGGCTATGAGTGTAGAAAACGTGATTATTTCTAAATTTACCTATTTTTGTGTGTCTTGATAACATTGGTAGAATTCCAATATGTTATATATCATGACATTAATCTTAATAAATTTTATACCATAGTTGCTTCCCAGAATATTCCTAATCATATATTATGCTCATAAAATGTTGTTACACATGCGAAAGTATAAACTTCAGCGCAGGATGCTGAAGTTTCTCACGGGCAACTTAATTTCACCAAAAGAACTTATGAGGGCCTCAGAAATTGTATGCCAAGAATAATATATTTCGCTTTGAGGCAGATAGTGGGTATACTTTTGATATACCTTACGTAGTCATAACACATTGTGTTAAAAATAGATTTCTCAAAGTTACGCAAGGTCTTATGAGATAAATTATGCGCAAGTACGAGTTGGACGCACATGAAGGGTTCTGTACAACTGCTATACGGTTAAACCTTTATATTGAAACCTTTAACTTATTATGTCCACCATTATGAAGTCGTCAACCCATTATTGCAGTGGTGCTGGGCACGGAATGAGAGAGTTATAGGCCATAATCCACCGCGCTGGCCAAGTGCGGATTGGTGGACTTCACACACCTCCGAGAACTTTTTTTTTAAAGATCTCTCGGGTGTGTAGGTTTCCTCACGATGTTTTCCTTCACCGAAAAGCAGTGATAATTAATGTCTAATACGCACATAAATCAAGTGGTGCGTGCCTGAGTTTGAACCTCGGACCTCCCGATCGAGAGGGCAAGTTTCAACCATTAGGCTATCACTGTTCCAATGAGAGGGCAAGTTTCAACCATTAGGCTCTGAAGTACCACAAAATAATTCAAGTGTCTACTTAGTTATTTTGGTTTAATAAATAAAACCACACGGACGGTCTGCATAGTTTTTGCCTGGCTGCATCAGAAGGAGGGTATTGTTAATGGTATGAGTGAATAATGTAACGTTATAGTTACATTATCATAATATATGTATATTAATTTTATTTATTTATTATTATTATATATATAATATTTGTAATTGGCCGTACGAATGTAATTATCTTTGACGATATCGATGCATTCATCATCTGCCGCGTATGCATTGTGTAGTCTGTGCCTCGCACAATTTCTGGGCGCTGATTGGCCTATTTAAATGAACCGGTGAGTGCAGGGGGGTCTCGACTTAAGACGCGGCCTCATTCCGACGGCGACTCGAGATTGAACAGACTGATGTCCTGCGCTTACGCTTACCGTTACAATTATCTAACGTTTTTTTGAAAAAACCATATTTATACCGCAGCATTGGAATTCGCATTAATTTTAATAGATATATATTGTAATTCGGATAACCCCATATTGGGGTCCAAAGTCCAGGTTTGGATTTTTTCCGATTGTTCCCGAGCCAGTGACGACACAGGAAGCTCAACGGACTTCGCCCGACGACTCTCCAGCTGTCGCCAACTTCTCAGCAGAGCCAGGGGAGTACCGACACGGGGCAATAATTAGGCGGGCCTTATTTGCCCACGACCTTGTAACTTGTACTTGAATATACGTGTTAACAGTTGGCCTTTTTTTATTTAAGGAATTCCCACTGTTGCACGCACTTCAGCCCAAACGATTTTAAGTTATGAAATAAAATATTCCACACAATCGCAAAGTGACATGCTAAAATAATTTTAAATATTATGTCTGCGATCAGAGAAAAAGGGAAGGCGAAAGATCGATGTTCTTTTTATTATCATCACGATATGGCTATCGAATGAATGCTAGTAAATACACCACTATAAAAATGTATTATAACTTTCATATTATTATTTTGACCTAAAATACAAAAGAAACGTTACAAAATACAAACCGATCGCAAAAAAAAATAGTCGAGTTTTTCGTTTCAATCTATACTATAATAAATCTGTAAGAGGTCGCTGTCTGTACATGGAATAAATTTAGGTGAAAACCATTTCTAGAGGTCTTTAATACGATATAGAACCCAAAATAATGGTTTATAGAAATCTTGTCTGTTTGTCTGTTTGTCTGTTTATCTGTTTGTCTGTTTGTCTGTTTGTCTGTTTGTCTGTTTGTCTGTTTGTCTGTGTGTTTGAAAACGCTAATCTCAGGAACGGCTTATCCAATTTGAAAATAATTTTCATCGCTGTGTCGTGGGAAACTTCACTTAACATTTAGTGTTTATTTTATGTAAATCGGTTTATAAATAAAAAAGTTATGTCCATTTTAAACGACGCAGTATTTATTCCGTGTTCGATAAGTGTTAATAAGATAAGTAACTGCATAGTTGAATTGGTTGAAACTAAACATGTTATGGTCTGTAAAATGTATTCCTCTGTTATGTATTTTTATTGGTTATGTGTGTACCTATGTTATTTGATACTATACACATCTATATCTCTATATCTATATATACTTAATATAAAAACGAAAGGATGCTCTCTCACTCATCTATTGAATAAACATCGTAGAGCCTAAACTGCTAAACATACGAATATAATTTTTACTAGGGGTTCTTTTTATGACGTAGACGTCAATTATGAATGAATTTTCTATCCCCCCCCCCCCCCAATTTAACCCAAATAGGAGATGTAAGTTTGTATGAAAGTCAGTCAATTTTGAGGCCACCTCAATAAAATTTAGTATTTCGCTTTGATTTTTATGTTAAAACATAGTTTTAAACCGACTTACAAAAAGGAGAAGGTTATCAATTCGTCTGTATTTTTTTTATTTATTTATTTAAATTTAATATTTGTTACTCGATTTCTCCGCACTGGGTGAACGGATTTGGATGTTTTTTTTTTCATTTGAAAGGTAGTGCGTGTCATGGGGTCCCATTAATTTTTAGTTCACTTTTGACAGTGGCATCCATAAGAAAGGCGCATAAGTCTGATATTTGCATTAACGATGTGCGCGATAAATAGATGAATAACTCAATATCCCGCCAACCGATTTTGATGATTTTTTTTTATTTGAAAGAATGTACTTCAAGGGTACTCTGATAAGTTTGATACGGTTCTGATCATAGGATTTATTTCTTTGAAGCAAATAAACGAAATTAGCGATACTCGGCCAAACCTAAGCTGTAGGAGTCCAATTGGGTTGAATGTAGAATGAGATTACTAAGCAGATATTGTCTAAAAAAATTGACCTTCAACTCTTCAATCCTGATGATGCAGGAGTAATGCTAGCCTGAACCGTAGAAGTAAGTCAATTTGTTTTTATGGATATATAATAAGATTGTTAAACAAATTCATGGGACAAAAATTTGATCTTCAACTCCTCAACCCTGATGATGTAAGGGTATTTCAAGACTAAACCGTAAGAGTTGGCTATTTGGTACTTTCGGTTACGTAATAAAAATACCAAGCAAAGATACCCGGTAAAAATTTTGACCTTCAACTCCTCAACCCTGATGATGCAGGGTTACTTCAAGCCTAAGCCATAGGAGATGGCCATTTGGTGCTTTCGGGTTTGTAATATGATTATTAAGCAAAGACACAAAATGAAAATTTCGACCTTCAACTCCTTACCCCTGATGATGCAGGATGCTGCTAGCCTAAACTATACGAGATGGGCATTTGGTGCTTTCAGGTATTTAATATAATTACTAAGCAAAGACACATGATGAAAATTTTGACCTTTAACTCCTCAACCCTGATGATGCAGGGGTACTTCAAGCCTAAGCCATAGAAGTTAGCTATTTAGTGCTTTCAGGTATGTAATATAATTACTAAGCAAAGACACATGATGAAAATTTTGACCTTTAACTCCTCAACCCTGATGATGCAGGGGTGCTTCAAGCCTAAGCCATTGAAGTTAGCTATTTAGTGCTTTCGGGTATGTAATATAATTACTAAGCAAAGACACATGATGAAAATTTCGATCTTCAACTCCTCAAGCCTGATGATGCAGGGTTCTGCAAGCTTATGCCATAGGAGTTGGTCATTTAATGCTTTCGGGTATGTAATATAATTACTAAGCAAAGACACAAGATGAAAATTTTGACCATCATCTCCTCAACCCTGATGATACAGGGGTGCTTCAAGCCTAAGCCATTGAATTTAGCTATTTAGTGCTTTCGGGTATGTAATATAATTACTAAGCAAAGACACAAGATGAAAATTTCGATCTTCAACTCCTCAAGCCTGATGATGCAGGGTACTGCAAGCCTAAGACATAGGAGTTGGCCATTTAATGCTTTCGGGTATGTAATATAATTACTAAGCAAAGACACATGATGAAAATTTCGATCTTAACTCCTCAGCCCTGATGATGCAGGGTACTGCAAGCCCAAGCTATAGAAGTTGGCTCGCAAGTGCTTACGTATAAGTTATAAGAATACTAATAAGAATACTAAGCAAAGACACGGGATATTTTTTTTTACCTTCTTCTCCTCCCTGATGATGCGGGATAGTGCAAGCCTAAATTATAAAAGGTAGTCACATAATGCTTACGGTTGTTTTTAGTATATATTATAAGTTTAATGACAGCCCATTAAACTAAAATGTGATTAATAAATTAAACTTCAATTCATCAACCCTGATAATCTAAGTACACAACCTACTTAAGCCGTATGAGTTTGGTACTTATTGATTACAATACATTACAACCCGTTCCTGAGAGACCATTATGATGAAAAGTGTCACATTGAATACCTAAATCCTAAAAATGCAGGAGTATTGTCATGTTATTGTTAAGAGTTGGATTTAGCTGTAGCTTTTTAAACAGGATGGGTTAGGTTAGGTTGTAACATAAAAGAAAACATAAAAAATAAGCGAGCAGGGTGCGGCAGCGCCCTGTGAGCGGGTGCGCCCTGTTCGTATGAATTGTAAGAGTGTTTTGATTATGTCTACTGCTTTACAAAGAACAATGCGGGATTTACGCACACAAATAGCCCGATACACCTCTTAAAAGATCTTATCTCTGGCCACATGAAACAAAATATGAACTTAGAATATATGTCGCTGTTCAGTGATATTTCAATTATCTAATGATTTACTTCAAGTAGATAATAGTGCTACAAAGCACTATTATCCGGAAAAGTTAATATCCATCTTTATATCGATACGTCTTCGTTTAAATGTGGAGGAGTTGGTTGAAAAAGTATATCCCAATATTGTTAATACAACCAATAACACTATAAATTGGTTCCAAAAGACGGCTATATACCCACCCACCAAAGGAACGTGTCGATAAAATAAATGATTTATTTTTTTTCAAAATTTAAAGCAGCGTCACAGATCTACTATTCGGTAGACACAGTCATTGAGATGGTGGAAGCAGTACATTATCCAACAGAATTTTTGAATTCCTTAACGCCTTCCGTAACTCCTGAACACAAATTAATATTAAAAGTAGGTTTACCTATAATCTTACTTAGAAATTTGAATCCGCCAAAATTACTTCAAATAGTATTTTCCAATTCGGAAAAGTTAAAATCAATTTTTATAATCGATACGTTTTGGTTCAAATGTGGAGGAGTTGATTGAAAAAAAGTATCCCGATATTGTGAATCAGACCACTAAGAATGTAAATTGGTTCAAAAAAGCGGTTAAAACATTAGAATTCGTCTAATTAAAAAAAAACATAACAATACGTTCCTACCCACAAATACACACTTTAAATTCGTTTTTCCACTTTGTGTTTGACCAGATAATCCTTGAGCGGCCAAACCGATTTTAATGTTACTACTTTTTATCATAGAATTCCCACGGTGTCGAGATGTGCTCGGGAAAAACTTTGTGACACGTTGATTTGCACGCGGGCAAAGCCGCGGGTACAGCTAGTTATTTAATAAAGTGAGTGTATATATGTATTTATTTGTCACAGTATAGTGCGCGCACTTCTTACCTTGTGTTAACCTATATCCAGTCTCAGGTCTGCTGGAAGAGATTTCATTAGAAATAAGCAGTACCTTTGCACTTAATATTAATTTTTAAAGTTACTCGTAATAATAGGATTGGCATTTTTTTTTGTACGGAACCCTAAAAATGGAATAAACTTGCTCAATTACACGCTCAGTTTGCTGTCAGTTTTACACCGTAGCAAACAATTAAACTGACGGAAAAATGATTGTGTAAACGATGGCTGAAATTGAGTGACAAACTTTCCGATAGTCGATTGCATTCCACACCTCATTTTTCATTCATATTCAAAATTGGATAGATGGATTGAATTACTGTTTGATTGGAATTCCATTAACATCTAACAGACTAACACTCATCAATAAATTTGTTTTTTTGAAGTGAAACTTCTTTAGGCGCATGAGGGTTAAATTTTTACAGATGAAACGTCACGCCGGTATGCAACGGAAGTGTCGGAAAAGAGAGAGAGAGTGATCGAGACCAATTGAGAGAGAGTAAGACAGGGCGAACGTAGCATGAGCAACTAGCCGTGGAGCGAGAGTAGGGAGCAAGCGAGTGAGAAAGATTGAGAGAAAAAGTGAGAGAGAGCGAACGTCGTATCACGCATAGTGCTATGGAGCTAATAATCCAAACACACCAACTACAAATTCAGGAACGACAATAGATGCTATTTTTACAAGATATTTAGATAATGTTGAAACACGAACTTATGTTGCATATTTTACCTATCATAATGCTTTAGTCACAATAATACCAATACAAACAACGTCAAACAATGCAAATATTGAAGAAATAAATTGAAAAAATTAAATTTATAATTTACATTAATTTTCAACACTTTTTTTATTTTAATGACAATTAAATTCCTAACCTATCTTCCTTTTTCCCTTCCTCTTAATCTTGGAAATTTAAAGTTTTAGATTTGTATAAATATAAACAAGATTTATAAATTAGTTCGCCAAAGAAGTTTCACTTCTGACATGTGTACTTTGTACGCACGCATGTTTTTTTTATTAATACAGGAAATTGAAGTGGCAACTGAATACAATACAAGCTCCTTATTCACGGTTTTATTCACGGTGAACTTCAGCTAAAAAAATCATTATTGACGACCTGGGTGGCGGAGCGGTTACCATATCGTTGTGACTCGCAATGGGTCCCGGGTTCGAATCCTGGACAGACTGATAGATAACGGCCAGATATCTGAATGATGAGTTTAAATTCATGTTCTGGGTCTGTGTGTGTATGTATTGCGATTGACTTCTGATTGAACCCATGTTCTCTATGAAGTTCAAATGTTCAAATGTCCCGGATCTTCTCAGTTAAGGTCGTGTTCGAATCCGAGGTAGTGTAAAAAAATATGTAACTGACAATTTGTGCCTTCGTAGGCCTATGCAAAATTATATTTCATTTACCCGCCTATATCGATAGGTCAATTTTGTCTGCCACGCCTCCGCCACCAATGTCGGATAAACGTGGCTTAAGTGTATGTATGGAATTCACTTTTCACTTTTTAATATTCCATAGGCCGTCAGCCATTCATCCCGCGTCGCTCATGATTCACGGAGAATATAACGCACGTGACGCACTTACCAAGATACTCTAGATTTATATTCACCGTATTATATTGAATATACCTCCTTAAATAAAACTAACCAAGGATAATACGTCATGTTTTACTACGAATATTTAATATTTAATATTTAATTTTAATATTTAATATTAATATTTAATATTGCTGCTCCTTTGATTATCAATTTGATGAAAAACTTTTATAAATTTATTCGTAATTTTCTTTAGGTTGTCTCATTTTACCATATTTTGTTACAAAATATCCCAATATTGCACAAAAATCTATCGAATTAACCTCAAAACAGGAGACTATTCGTAATTTGTGTGTAAATGTTTACATAATGAACTTAAGAACATAAATCTGTATTGAAGCAGCAGTGCACCCCCTCTGTAGCCTTTTTTTTTGTTTACAAGGAAGTACCTTCAAAAGGTACATTACGTTGTGGGAGTGACGCAGGGTTATGGGGGATTTTTCCCGCACGAAAACCGCCCCGGTGGCCGTCCTCAGTGCGTGCCTCACTGCGTGGAGGAGTCCGGGATCTCCAATGGGACACAACCGGAGTCCTCCAAGCGAAATCTAAGCTTCAAACATTAAGCAACAAACATTTTTGTTCAATCGCTTATTCTGCCACTGAGTAGTTTATAAATACAAATTAAAATATTTAGGATGTATTTTTAGTAGATTATAAATAGTAATAAATGTCACTTGATATGTGTCCACAGATTATTAAACAACACTAAAACTTATACACGAGTTCACAAGTCTGATCGATCACAATTATCACTTAAAAAAGAGTTTAAACTATAGTGACATTTATCTAATAAATATGTTTTTAATTTATTTTTGAATATATTAATGATCTTGTAGCATCGTGAATAGGTATTGCAAACCGGAAAACCGGATCCGGTAATCCGAAGGATCCGGCACAAATTTACACAAACCGGATCCGGTACCAATTCACCATCGGATCCGGACCTCCACCGGATCCGGTGATTGTATATTTTGACAAAGATTTCACATAACAAAAAAAATACCGTTAGAAATCGATGATTTTTTTACACTGTTTTAACCGTTCTATTAATCCGGCCGGATCCGATCGGATTCGGCCAGATTGAGAAAAAAACGGCCGGATCCGGCCGGATTGCAATCCCTAATCGTGAACTCTGGTATTTTGTTATAATTTGCACTCTTCCGTAAAAGCTTTGGTTTAATTGGTGTGTCCGAGTGGGAATCAGTGCTAGTTTATCTTTAAGGCGTGGTCATAAATTATGTGATGCGGTAAAAGATTTACATAATAAAAGAATGCTTGAATAGGATTATATTAATGAATACTTTATTTAGATTACGGCCTATTTCAAAACAGAGCGGCCGTCCTATTTCGAAGTTCCTAATACAATATCTCACGATATTTCGTTACAACACAACTGGACCTAGAGTTTCATATTTCAATTGTATTCGTACCATAACTAGTTTATCAAACACAATTGACCTATTTCGTAAATCTAGTTCGAAGAGAACGTAATTCTTAAATTTATTGGGTATTATCTGTACAATAATAATAGAACTTGTAATTTAGCATGTTGTCCGTAGCCTAGAGACTTCATAATCTATATCATAGTCAATATAGATTGCTATCTAAAGATGGTTACGTACATTCCAGTTAGATATACGTCGAATAGTGGTTTCACCGAATAACCGAATACCGAATACTATTCGGATTAACTTTTACCGATCCTGAGATTCGGCCGAATTATTCGATTAACTATATCTTAATAAGTATGTATTGTACCTACAAACTTTTGAAAAATAAACTTTATTATTATTTATAATCAACCGCTGAACAATAAAGGTTGATATAAGAATATAGAAAAAAAACGAATTTGATTGAAAGGTTTCAAAAATGTTAATTTGAAGTGTACTTGCTTTTATTATTAGCCTTATTCAACCCACTTTTCATAGGATTTCTTGGACTTATAACATAAATAATACGTAATAAGTTTTGTCTTTTTGTTTTATACCTGGATGTGTAACCAAGAAAATAGAAAAACTCGTACCGAATATATTAGGCACCAAAACCGAATCTCGTCAACCCATTATTGTCCCACTGCTGGGCACGGGTCTTCTCTCAGAATGAGAGAGTTTTAGGCCATAGTCCACCGCGCTGGCCTAGTGCGAATTGGTGGACACCAAAACCGAATAATTCGGCCTAATACAAATAGTGAAAAATATGCCAAAGATGCCGAATACCGAATAACAACTGAATATTGGGCGCATCTCTAGTTCCAATATACATATATTGTTTAAAAATTTCGAGAACACAGTATGTAGGAGTAACGTTTAACTATGGATATCGCATATCAGTATGTACGGGGTGTCCGCCCTGCCGTTGTAATGAATAATGTAGTATTTGATTGATAATTGATGATTAATAATTTTGAAATTAATTCATGAGTTTTTTTTATGAGATTGAAGTAGCAAAGGAGCATGGAGCCCACCTAATGGCAAGTCGTCACTGCCGCCCATTGACATCCGTAACAACTTCACATAGAATATGGGTTCTGAAGTCAGTCACAGACGCGTTACTACTCCTGAGGACTAACTTGGTCGCCGAATATAAAAGTGTGCCGGCAACCACTTATTTGATTTATTTGATAATAAACGTCTACTTTACCTCATTAGTATAGAATTTAAAATGTATGAGGTTAGAAAATTATATATTTTGTTAAAAAGACGTAAATTCTGCATGATCACCTTTTATCACTTAACGATGTACGATTTTCATTAAAATTTTATCGACTTTCAATAAAAAAAAAATCTTCTGTCAACGTTTACACAACATTCTTGATAACTGGAGTTTTTATTATGAGAGAAGCAATTAGCGACTGTTTAACCAACATATAGTTCTTTTTTATCTGAATAAAGTAGCAAACGAACATGCAGTCCACCTGATGGTAAGTGACCACTGCCGCCCATGGACATCTGTAATCAACTTCATACAGAACATGGGTTCCATCTGAAGTCAATCACAGATGCGTTGCTACTCCCGAGGACTATGATGGTCGCCTCATGTGAAAGTGTGCAGGCAACCACACCCTTCTATCGAAACGCAAGAAATGCTTCGCGCTAGAAATAGGTGTGGTGGTGGTACTTCTCCGGTCGAACTACACTGTTTCTACCACCTTTTCTTAAATACAACAAACCAATACACTATAAAACACAATACACAACAATAACTATTAGAGTGGAGATCACGTTTTGCTAAACATAGAGACTCCTCGCTTTTATAAGGACCTATTTTGGGTGGCGAGTAAGAGCCGAAATTTGGTTCCAACGACACATGCTAGGAGCCTTTATCCAACAGTGGACTCATACCGTTCGATACCATGAAGTATGGTATCGAAGTATGGTATCGAACCATGAGAGTATTCACGAAATATTCAGTTTACCTCCAATAATTAATATACTTTATCAGCTATATGAAACATCCTGTAATTGGATAAGATAAAAAATATGAAGCTTAACTTTCCGTACTGACCGAGAATGCTACACAGGCAATCAATTAAAAATAATTGTCACATGTATGATTTATTGGAACCATCAGGGTCATTTCGCCGTGACTTAACGGAGTGTGCAACGATAAACATTATTCATTATAGTGTATTTTATAGTGCTAGCATATTCCTGCGGCTTCACCCTTTTAGTTACGTTTATATTGTCAATGAATTTCCCACGAGTTAATCTAGGTCATAAACTCAGGTCAGGTCAGGCGACCCCGCGAAGGGCTGCGGTATGTGTGGTCGCATGCCGTCGTAAAGACCAGACGGAGCGGTGGGCAAGTCGCCGTTCTGTGAGGAGCCCGATGCGGCAACGCGCTCAAAGGACTCCGGTTACGTGCCTTTGGAGATTCCGGAGTCTTCTTTGTAGCGCTTTTTGTAGGACAGCTACCGGGGGAGTTTTAGTGCGGTAAAAAATCCCACATAACCTTGCGTCGCTCCCAAAAAGGTCATAAACATAAAAAAGTCATAAACTATGTTTAAGCAAAATTTAAGCGAAATGTGATTTAGAGCGTTTGCACGAAAGATTAACAAACACGCATACATCCTCACAAACTTTCCCATTTATAATATTAATAAGAAGTTTCAAGTCCGAGGCACGCATCTCTGATTTCGCTTTTTTTACTATGGCCTATGTTTCTGTCTATGGGAGAAACCTGTGACCAGCACCGGGACAATAATGGGTTCATGATGGTTTTATCAAGCAAGGAGTTACAAAATGGTGGAAAAGTTAATGGGCATTTTGTCTTTGTTTTTATCAGACTATAGTAGCAAACGTGCATGTCATTTCAGTCGTCATGCCAATCCACTTGACGGTAAATGGAAACTGCCGCCCATGGACATCTGTAAGCAACTTTATACAGAAAATGGGTTTTTCCTGAAGTCAATCAGATGCAATACTACTCCCGAGCGGTGATCCGGTCTAAAACTATGTCGGATTGTATTCAAGAATTCTTGGTGTACTTTGCAAAAGCGAAGAAATAAAAATATTAACCTATTAATAGCCTTTTCACTTCAAATGTTACATTCAGCCATGGAATATATAAACTACATTAATGTCAGTTCGATAACAATGAAGTTTGATTGATATGTTATACATGTGCCTAAGCAGACACTTCGGAGTAAAATATTAAAGAGTGAATGTTGCGGTTGTAAGGTTAGTATATAAAATATTCAGCACGTAATAAAACATGTGCATAATAAAAAACAATATTTACCTGTGTTTACTACATAGTATAAAACAAAGTCGCTTCCCGCTGTCTGTCCCTATGTACACTTAAATTTTTTAAACTACGCTAGAGATTCTAATGCAGTTTTTTTAATAGATAGAGTGATTCAAGACGAAAGTTTGTATGTATGAAACTTGTATACTATAGTGAAGGTGATTCAAGAGAAAGTTTCTTGTATAATACATGTATAATATAATGAGAGACACTGATAATTTTAAATTTGTGACTTTTAGGCAAAACGAAGTTCACCGGGCCAGCTAGTTATAGAAAACCAATAAATTAGGAAAGTGTTGTGATGTGAACATCCAGTCTTACCCTATAATTATCATACGTAAGTAGTAGAGATTCACAATACAAAACTTTTTCAGGAAGGTTACATTTAGCTTAAATTTGGCACAAACAAAGTTTATGAACTAGTAACACATGATACTCAGTACCGTGTAATCCATAACGAAGCAGAAGCCGTGGAAATAACATAATAAGAAATTACTTTTCTTGATACCCCCTGCATTGCCATAAATAGAGGTAACATATACAAAAAGATAAATAACCGACAAACCCTCTCAAAAACAGCGCGATGTTTACACGAATCAATTTGACTGATGCGAAATGAAACGCTTCAAAAGAAACAAAAAGGTCAGACAGGCGATAAAAGCATTACGAAACATGCAATGTGCAGTGGAACGTGTAGCGTGCGGTCGCGTCCCTCGCTGATTCCCGAGTTAATAGAAATTGCCATCAGGTTGCGTAAAAAAGTATCCGAAACGAACTGCGAACACCGATTGTAGCTTTAAACGAAACGGGAACGTATGTGCTCGTTTTATTTTCATTTTATAGTAATTCGGCCTGTTGACCATTATGTCTCTTTTTTGGGGAAACACTTGTTCCGTAAAAACAAAGTGCTGTGCCGATTTTGTGAATCATAGGCGTTAACTAAACAATCAAAAACATGAATATAAATTTCACGAGCGACGATGGTGACTATGAAGTTTTGAAAGAAATCCAGAGAATGTATAGCACATAAAAAAAATAGTATTTTCAGATACTTTCACAATCTTAAAGCCCGTAGAAGTTTTAGATACAGGTTAAATATACACAAAAATAAATAACCGACAAACCCTCTCAAAAACGGCGCGATGTTTACACACAGAATCAATTTGACTGATGCGAAATGAAACGCTTCAAAAGAAACAAAAAGGTCAGACAGGCGATAAAAGCATTACGAAACATGCAATGTGCAGCGGAACGTGTAGCGTGCGGTCGCGTCCCTCGCTGATTCCCGAGTTAATAGAAATTGCCATCGGGTTGCGTGAAAAAGTATCCGAAACGAACTGCGAACACCGATTGTGGCTTTAAACGGAACGGGATATGCGCGCTTTATTTTCATTTTGTAGAAATTCGGCCTGTCTGTCATTATGTCTCTTTTTTGGGAGTACACTTGTTCCATAAAAACAAAGTGCTGTGACGGTTTTGTGAATCATAGGCGTTAACTAAACGATCAAAGACATGAATATAAAACTCGCGAGCGACGAAGGTGACTATAAAGTTTTGAAAGAAATCCAGAGAATATATATCATGTAAAAAAAAAGTATTTTCAGATGCTTTCGCAATCTTAAAGCCCGTAGACGCTTTAAACACAGGTTAGATATACACAAAAATAAATAACCGACAAACCCTCTCAAAAACGACGCGATGTTTACACGAATCAATTTGACTGATGCGAAATGAAACGCTTCAAAAGAAACAAAAAGGTCAGACAGGCGATAAAAGCATTACGAAACATGCAATGTGCAGTGGAACGTGTAGCGTGCGGTCGCGTCCCTCGCTGATTCCCGAGTTAATAGAAATTGCCATCGGGTTGCGTAAAAAAGTATCCGAAACGAACTGCGAACACCGATTGTAGCTTTAAACGGAACGGGAACGTATGTGCTCGTTTTATTTTCATTTTATAGTAATTCGGCCTGTTGGCCATTACGTCTCTTTTTTGGGGAAACACTTGTTCCGTAAAAACAAAGTGCTGTGCCGATTTGTAAATTATAGGCGATAATTAAACGATCAAAGGCTTGAATATAAATCTCACGAGCTATGATGGTATCAATAAAGTTTTGAAAGAAATCCAGAGAATATATATCATGTATAAAAAAAAAGTATTTTCAGATACTTTCACAATCTTAAAGCCCGTAGATGCTTTAAATACAGGTTAAATATACACAAAAATAAATAACCGACAAACCCTCTCAAAAACGGCGCGATGTTTACACACAGAATCAATTTGACTGATGCGAAATGAAACGCTTCAAAAGAAACAAAAAGGTCAGACAGGCGATAAAAGCATTACGAAACATGCAATGTGCAGCGGAACGTGTAGCGTGCGGTCGCGTCCCTCGCTGATTCCCGAGTTAATAGAAATTGCCATCGGGTTGCGTAAAAAAGTATCCGAAACGAACTGCGAACACCGATTGTAGCTTTAAACGGAACGGGATATGCGCGCTTTATTTTCATTTTATAGTAATTCGGCCTGTTGGCCATTATATCTCTTTTTTGGGGAAACACTTGTTTCCTAAAAACAAAGTGCTGTGCCGATTTTTCGAATTATAGCCGTTAACTAAACGATCAAAGACATGAATATAAATTTCACGAGCTATGATGGTATTAATAAAGTTTTGAAAGAAATCTAGAGAATATATATCATGTAAAAAAAAAAGTATTTTCAGATGCTTGCGCAATCTTAAAGCCCGTAGACGCTTTAAATACAGGTTAAATATACACAAAAATAAATAACCGACAAACCCTCTCAAAAACGACGCGATGTTTACACACAGAATCAATTTGACTGATGCGAAATGAAACGCTTCAAAAGAAACAAAAAGGTCAGACAGGCGATAAAAGCATTACGAAACATGCAATGTGCAGCGGAACGTGTAGCGTGCGGTCGCGTCCCTCGCTGATTCCCGAGTTAATAGAAATTGCCATCGGGTTGCGTAAAAAAGTATCCGAAACGAACTGCGAACACCGATTGTGGCTTTAAACGGAACGGGATATGCGCGTTTTATTTTCATTTTGTAGAAATTCGGCCTGTCTGTCATTATCTCTTTTTCGGAAAAGCACTTGTAAAATCAAAGTGCTGTGCTGATTTTTATTATAAACATTAACAAAAAGATCAAAGACACGAATATAAATCACACAAGCGATGATGATAACAGTAAAATCTTAAAAAAGATCCATAAAACTCATTTTATGTGAGAATTTGTCTTTTCAGGTACTGGCTTTCGTTTCATCCAGTCGATGTGATTAGTGCTACGGAATACGACTAAGATGGAGCAATATGTAGTGATTTTTAGAATCGTAATTTAGTCTACCCTAAATCTAAATGTGATATTGTCACCTCACACGATTTTATTATAAAAGGCGAGCGAACGTCGGTATTAAAAGATTCTTGTTTAACCGTCGAAGCGATCGGACCTCCTCAAGTGTGGATAAATCGAAGAAGTTTACTCCTGTGTTTTACTTGAAATCTTCAAGAATGGACAATAATGAATACCTCGACCTTCCTGACGTCTCGTCCACTTCGTTATATATATTATCTCATTTCCATAAGTTACAAAAGTTATTTATCATTACGCAATTTCATATGGATTAATTTGTTTGGTTGGTCCCTTTAAAATTACACTCGAAGTTTTCGCAATACTGTAAACCTCTTGGGCCAGGAAACATTTACTTAAAATGTCAATCGCTCTATTCTTCAAGTATCAACGTTGAGTGCGAGATACCAATGTATGTCTCGAAATTTCGTAGCAAATTTTAGGTAAATTTGTCAAAATTGTCTAGATCGATTAATGTGTTTAATATTCATATGAACATCGAATTCGAAATTATTTGTTGGAACAGGATTGCATTTAGACATTATCTTCTATCTGTTAAGAATTTGAGATTATATATTCTTATTAAGGTCATTAAATTGAAAGGCTTAGTTTGATGAATATTAAGGGATAAAATGAATGCTTAATAGTTTCAACTAAGCTTTACATTGAAGTCAAGTGGTCAAGAGGTAGCTTAGTAAAGTGACAAGGGGTTAGGGCGAGATGACCCTTTTAGCAAGTTTATTTGATAACTAAGTACAAAGGACTTAATTGTGCCTAAATAGAGAAGCTGAAAATTTCATAAACTGTTTATTTGTTGCCATGCTGAAATAAAATAAGACAAATTTAATTTTATACGCGAATTTAATGAGAATCTTCTTTAATCCGATACTAATCCTGATTTATTCTGGCTTATAAGCATTTTCAAGCTTCATTATCAACCAGAATCGGAGACGCCTACTAAATTAAAACGAAAGGACGAGAGTACCAATGTAGGCAGAAAGTCAAGAAGCATCGTTGATAAGCGCTTATCGTAAATTCAAAATCTGGAAAGCGATCTCAATCAATAAGCCAAACAGGAGAAGTGAATTTGATAGAAGCAATTAAAATGGGATTTGCATAAGCGCTCGCTACGGCCGACAAAGAATGGAAATGGAACGCTCCTCGTTAGCGCGAACCCGACCCTCGACGGAACTTGGAAACTATGGTTGAAAATTGGAAACCGACAACAATATACCCTATCTACACTTTGTCGGTCATTCTGAGACAGTTAAATGTTAGACGTTTGATACCTATTTATATGTTTCAGTGGCTGTGCGTGTAGAAAGTGACTTGACCCACTAAAATCTGGCTTTTTGACTTATTTTTGACTTATTTTTGGCTTATAACCTTGAAGTAGCAAATGGCCCGATGTAAGTAGTCCTGATGGTAAATGCCGCCTACGGACATCTTTAAGCAACTTCACATAGAATATAGGATCTACCTGAAATCAATCACAGATGCCTTGCTACTCCAGAGGACTAAGACGGTCGCCTCATATAAAAGTGTGCCGGTAACCACACCCTTTCATAGAAACGCAAAAACTGCTTCACAATATAACTCCCCGGTTTAACTACACTTTTTCTACCACCTGTAAAAAACAGTGATGGAACTGAAAGTACACACTTATATTCAGAGTAATTTAATAAATGTATAGTTAAGTAACGCTATTAAACAATTTACTACTCACCCTCAATGTCATTTCTACATAAATTTCAACATTATAAGGCGTATCCGAAACTAACTAAAAATAAACCAATTTACTTTTATATTTTCATATTTCTTTGGTTGTCTCAAAGAGCTTAGTTTAAAAGCGTCTACGTACTTATCAAATTTAGAATTCTGATACTGGACAAGTTTTAAAATGTAAGTAAAATGAACAAGTTTTTCACCTACATTTATCATTCAAGATCAGTAACTGGAAATTATAAAGAAACGGTAACTCTGTAGTAAAGAAAATTTGTGAAAGATATAATCACTAAACATAAACGTCTTTGAGTAACTTAAGTAAGTTAGTTGAGTAAGAATAAGGAGAAAGAAAATAACTTGTAAACTTCAAAGGTAATATATTTTATGTTAAAAAGCTTCTTAAAGAAATTACTGAGCAATAACAAGTCTATCCATCAGCCCTTTGAGGTCCGCTGCTGGACATAGACTTCCCCTAAATGACGCCACTCCAACCGGTCTTGTGCCTTCTGAATCCAACGGTTTCCCGCTGTCTTCTTCAGGTCATCGGTCCACCTGGTGGAAGGGACGACCTGTGCTCCTGTGGCTTGAACTTGGTTGCAACTCGAGGACCGTCCTTCCCCATCAGTTATTGGCCCTACGAGCGATGTGGTCGGCCCATTGCTACTTAAGCTTGCGAGAAAAAACAATTAGACTATTTGAATCGGATAAACTTAGTATACTAACTAAGCTAGACCGACCATTTGGTTAAGCAACGTGAATCGGTCGGTATGACAGAAGCAAGTAATTAAAAACGGATTTTGTGGTTTTGGTATGGCCGGCTAAAACTGAAAATGAAACGTTCATCGTTAGAGCATAACCTCGACGGGAATGGGTGAAAAAGCAATACATGAAAATTGAAAATCTACAACAAACTAGACGATTAACTCTTGGTCACTTACGTTACGTTAGTTTTAATTCAGAACTTTTATTTTAGTACTCTATATTATTGTTTACTAGCTACGTTGTGTTGCTACGCTATCACAAAAAATACATCAGAAACCTTAGCGAGCTTATGAATAACAACTTTGCTAAAGATCATCACATGATCAAATGAATAGTTTACGATTCTATAGAGGACATATAGACAAACATTAATTTTTATAAAGAAGAGATAAGAGAATAAGACTATATGAATATAAAAGTGATTCGAGCTTTTAAGTATCAGTTTGTAGCCTTTATAGTCGAGAAAATTATTTATTGCATGCCTATCTGACATGCAGTGGATTCCTGATTCAACCCTCGGGGATGTGTGATGAATTTAGATTTCTGATCCGAGTCTGTGTGTGTGTCTTTATGTGTATCCATGGCATCCACAACACAGGAAAAATTGAAGCATAATTTAATTACTTAATAAAAGAGACAATATGATCAGCAGTATACGAACTCTTAATTTAATATGTTGTTTACTTACAGAACCAAATATATTTATTGGCTGTACCCAGCACACGTTGCTACGCCACCACAAATTCTAAATGTTTATGATTCTAAAGGATTCTAAAAGACATATATACAAACATTCATTTATATATTTATAAATAAATGGACGAAATTAAAGGAGACGACCAGGTGACCAACGATAATTGAGTAGCATGGATCTCAACCTGGAGAGTTAAAATAAATGGAAACAGACAACAATATGTGGTTTAATTTCCCTGTGCAATTGTGTTTTAAGTGTTTTTCATGACTGATTGAATCTTACGATAAATAAGGATTAATAAAAAACTTCCTGTCCAACAACAACTGTCCTTGTCCACCAATTCGCACTTAGCCAGCGCGGTGGACTATGGCCTAAACTCTCTCATTCTGGGAGAAGACCCGTGCCCAGCAGTGGGCCAATAATGGGTTGATGCGAATAAAAAACTTGGAGCTTTTGTCCCTTTTTACGAGCGTGTTATTACATATCATTAACTTTATGGACAAAACTTACAAATAATCAATTTAACATTAATCAACGGAAAATAGTGGGATGGAGAATTTCAATTGCATTTCTACGTTACAATGACAGTACTAGAACCTTTTGTCAGCAAAAATATACTTCAACTTAGTTCTTGCTTACTTAATTTTTAATCTTCTAAAATAATAAATAACACATAATTCAAGTGCACAAGTAAAATTGAGATTACGCAAAAATTTACTGGCGTGAATCAACCAGCGGCAAGAGAAGTGTTGAAACTATTAAATTCCGAAAAGAACGTAAATGAACCGTAGTTCGTTAGCGTGAATCCGCACTACAAGTGATGGAAATTGGAATAAATGGGTGGAAATTGGAAACCGGCAACAGTCTGCAACTTATTTGCGAATTTACACTTTCTGTGTTCACACGGTAAGTGCTGAGGAATATATTTTTGAGCTATCTGCTGTATATTTTTGGAAAGGAAGTAGTAACGTCAAGTTGCTCATCTGATGCCCTAAAACTAAGGACAATAGTCCCATTTGAAAGAAAAAAGATCCTGACTGACTGGTACCAGGAATCTTCTTTTTACTAAAACTACGAAAGTCTACTAATACCTGTGTCGATTGTTTTCAAACCACCTATTACGAGAGGCTAATAACACCCATCTGTTTCCGACCGTGCTTGATGTTGCTTTACTTTGTAATCAAATTTAGATTATCTATTGAAAAATACATATAAAATATATATTAACTCAAATTAATAGCTTAAAACAAAATCATTTTGTTCCCGAAGTACATATTTTTCTATAAAAATTCAACTAAAATTATGACAATTCAGTATAAACTCTTATATATTCACATAGAAATAACACCTAGTTTCACAATGTACAAGTACCTGCAACAAACACTTAGGTTTAATATAAAATAGCATAAAAACAGTGTGATTTTAAACAAGTCTACAGAAGACCTCTTCATCACGCAGTCGTAAATCACTCAATTGCTGTTTGCGAAGTCGAAACAAGCAAACTCATATGGAAAGCACGGAGGTAACAGTATTTTTAATTAGCCTCGTTTTTGTGGAATCGCGTATACAAATTGGCGACGAGTTTCCGCTAGCGGTGATGTTCGTACACGATATTTTAATAACTGTTTTCATAAATATCTTCTGATTTTCTTTATTATTCGTTAGACAGAGGTTTCATGAGAAATTTAACGAGATGGTTCTTTTGGTTCACATGAATCTCTTCAGCCTAGACATTGATAGTGTGAAGCAAATTTACGTCTCGGTGGAAAAATGTGGTAGCTGGCTTACTTCGATAACTACCATCTTAATGGTAGGCAACTACTAGTCATAAATTATTGACCGCAGATAGAGACGGGATCCTATATGGCTTACAGATAGTGGGTCTATCTATAGGTGTCGATAACCATTTACCGTCTTGCTACTTGATCTTATCAGAAAGTAAGTAGCCTAATAGGTAGGACTCTAAGGGAATGCTAACAAGCAGACGAGAACTAAGAAAATGGTGGACTTCTTCAGTATTGCAATGGATTTTTGGTGTATGCAGATCCCTAAGAGAGCGTTCACGAGGAGGCTAAAATAAAAAATAAAACAAAATAAGAAAAGAAAAAAGAAAAATAAATAAAAATAAAAACACTGATTTCAGTACAGAATAGCATATATATATATAAGGAAGCTTTTCCGCTAGCGATGTGCGAGGTATCTAACCGGTTTGCAATGACGTACTCAAGATTTACTAAGTAAGTACTCCACATAACATAAAAATATAGTAACATAATCAGTAATTGAAAACTGAAAAATTGGGACAGAACTTGTGGCGGACTGGTCACCATATCGGTCTGACAAGCAGCGGTTGCGGGTGCGATCCCCGGTCAGACATACATCAAATTGCTGTTCTGGGTCTGGGTGTTCGTGTATTCGTCCTTATGTGTTACTATGGCACCAAGTAAAATTCTAATGTATCTCTATGAGTGTAAAAAGCATTTTTTACAGCGATGAAATTTTTAATAACCGCCATTTTGTTCAATCACGTACAAGCGGCATCCATCTTGTGTTTGGAGACTTAGTCCGTTTAACGAATGAAATATAGGGCGCTGCTGTTACATCGTGACAAGGAATTATTACCAACTCCCATATCCTCGTTACTGGATGTATAGTTTTTAAAACCATACTAGTCGTCATACTAATACTATAAAGGCGAAAGTTTGTGAGTGTGTAAGAATTGTTACTTCTTCACGTCTACGCGGCTGAAGCGATTTTTATAAATTTTGGAAGGGAGTTAGCTGATACTCTGGATTAACATATAGGCTACTTTTTACTGTGTGAAAATATCTTATTTCCACGGGACAATCGATTCAACTGTTTTTTTTAACGCGGGATAAGCAGCGGGATTCAGCTAGTGTTTAATAAATAAAATCAAAAGATATTTATGAAACATGTTATTAAAATATCGTGTACGAATATGAGCGCTGGCAGAAACTCGTCGCCAATTTGTATACACGATTCCACAGAAACGAGGCTAATTAAAAATACTGTTACCTCCGTTCTTTCCATATGAGTTTGCTTGTTTCGACTTCGCAAACAGCAATTGAGCGATTTATGACTGCGTGATGAAGAGGTCTTCTGTAGACTTGTTTAAAATCGCACTGTTTTTTATGGTATTTTATATTAAATATAAGTTTGTGGCGTTAACCTGTACATAATAAAACTAGTAATCAATTGTATTTCAATACAGCAGTTTTTATATATAATTTGTCATATTTTTATGAATCAGTATTTTGTAAAGCGTTGTAATTTTAATAACCGCCATTTTGTTCAATCACGTACAAGCGGCATCCATCTTGTGTTTGGAGACTCAGTTCGTTGAACGAATGAAATATTGGACACTGCTGTTGCAACGTGACAAGGAATTATTACCAGCCCCCATATCCTCGTTACTGGATGTACAGTTTTTGAAATGGGGAGATCGTGCCCGAAATAAAGAGTGATTTTCTGTTAGTGGGAAGTATATTATTATCCCTTGCCATGACACTGGACACTCAGGGGAAATAGAAAGATTAGGTTAGATTTAATACAAGAGAGATATCGGTTAATTGATTTTTTGTTTTAGATAAAAGATATTATATTAAAAAGGTATTATAGGTATTAGGTGTTTAGTTCGACCGGGAAAGTACCACCGCCACATCTATTTCTAGCGTGAAGCATTTCTTGCGTTTCGATAGAAGGGTGTAATTGCCGGCACACTTTCACATGAGGTGACCATCATAGTCCTCGGAAGTAGCAACGCTTCTGTGATTGACTTCAGATGGAACCCTTGTTCTGTATAACGTTGATTACAGATGTTCATGGGCGGCAGTGGCCACTTATCATCAGGTGGACGTCAGATAAAAAAAATATACCTCTCTGTATAGAACCGTCTTTGCAATGTACCTACACACAGACACACACAATTATAGCACAAGATTTTAATATTTATAATATTAAAATATTAGGTAAGTATTTTTAATGATATACTTCACACACCTTTAGGGACACTTTTAACGAAGACGTGTCCCTTACGATGTTTCTCATCAATGTTAACCCAGATAATTAATTTTCAAACGCACAATTTTTTTACGCTGGGAATTCAACATCCTTCGTCACGATTAGAATGGAAAATTTTTAGGCTAGTACTTGTATGTAATTTGCATATTTCTAAATATATTCATCAATATCTCATACATATTGAGGTCCCTCATTCAAGTCTCATTTACCAAACAATATGTTGATATACTGCGTAAAGTCAAAGTCTACGTGTTATATTTTTACTCTGTCATAAAGGTATAACTTTCTAGAATAAATTGTATACTTGTACATGTATACTTAGATCACCTTGCTCCTTATTATACACCCTCGTTTCATACGCGGCCCTCCAAGGCCCTACGAAGTATTTTAATTAGTGGAGCAGTTTCTTTCCACGTTATAATACGAAACGATGCTTCTGAGATCCGCGCTCAAGAAGGCATAAATAATATAAGAAAATCAAGCACCAAAAGTGTTACATTTATTACAAACTTTCATTCGTGCTCTCATCTTGTTTTTAAAATTTTGACATTCTAACATAAAGTAATGATGTAAATGAGGTTTCATAAATAACATATTTCTCATAGAAGATGTTTAAATAACTTTTTTAATAAAAAAATGTTCGTCTTCGTATCTTAAACAATGATAAAATTATATAGGTACTGTAGGTTCGTGTCAGTTTGTTAATTGAAATTTCTATAATGATAGTAAAACATCAGAATAGAATATAATTACCGAAAGGCAAACAGGTATCGTCGTGTATGGATATTTGCAACACCAGAGGAGTCATTTTTTGAAATGCCCCGTATCATAACGTTCCGGGCATATTTCAGAAGTAGTTCATTTCACATTTTGCTACTTTTTTTTATCTGACTGAAGTAGCAAACGAGCATGTAGTCCACCTGTAAGTGTAAGTGTGATGGTAAGTGGTCACTGCCGCCCATGGGCATCTGTAATCAACTTCATACAGAACATGGGTTCTATCTGAAGTCAATCACAGATGCGTTGCTACTCCCGAAGACTATGATGGTCACCTCATGTGAAAGTGCACCGGCAACCACACCTACTACCTATCTATTGCTACTTCTTGGCAATAAAAAGTTACCTAGATTAACAACAGCTGAACATGTGACTGCTCGAGGCCACTGACGATAGGCGGCGACAGTCGACGACCGATAGTAATAGTCGACGACAGGCGACAACAGTCGACGACAGGCGGTCATTGACTTAATCTTCCGCTCGTTTATTAGGCCACTGTCGCTTGTATATTACCTTAAGGCTCGAGAGGATACTCGTAAATCTACATAAAAGCAATGTATCAAATCCTTGGCCCTGCAAAGGAGCTAAAATTAATATGCAAATCTTATTCATAACAAATTGATGCTAAGTCTTACGGAGTTCTCCTAACTTGTGATTATAAACTACAAAATAGCAAGTGATTTAATATTAATAGACCCAAATAACTCAAGGCAAGGTGATCTCCAAACTACCTGAGATAATACTTAGTACATATCAAAATGTTACTATTTCATCATAAATTTTGGAGTATGCCTGCAGGGTGTTCGAGATTAATTTTTGGTAAGTTCCAAAGGTCGAAAGGCAAACCTATATTTGCTTTATCGTCCAGTAAAACATAATCAAAGACCATTATACAAAATGTTACGTGAAGTTTTATTTGACTTTGTATTATAGTGTAATTTATAAATACAAATTACACTAAAATTGTGAATACAAATGATCACATTACTAAATTAAACATAAGCTAATAATATTTGACTTTGATAATGACCAGTAAAAACAAGTGAAACAAACATGAATGATAAACACACCTTGTTTCGTTACTGTAAAATAAACTATAAACCATTGTCGATGTTCTCATCTCGCCTACTATTTGGTCAAAACAGTAACGGATGACAGACAACTTCATCTATCATGCACACATACATACATACATAAGTCACAGCTTGGGCGTGTTCTCTTCGGTCCCTAACCTAACTAAACCGTTTTGGGGACACTCACCAGTGTTATGTGTTATCTAGCTGTGGGAGAACTAAACTACACAACAGCCCTAGCTCATAGATAAATAATCGAAGGTCATCAGCGAGGCCGTATGTGGGCCAAATTACGTGCAGTGCTTGTGCCTTGTCTGTTGTGGCCAGTTCAAAAACATCACGTTTAAAGATTCTACCATCCTGACTGCGAACAGTCACAGAGTAGGATTAAAGACGTGCCTCCTTTGGTGGACGCGTACCCTACACCACTAATGTATAGGATTATACGAAAGGTAGCGTTGATAAAATAATGATTTGTTTTTTTTTTATATATTCCTAACGCGACTAGGTATATCATAACATAAGTAAAAATGTTCTCTCCTCTTCGGCACTCGATGCACCATCTTCGTCGGAGGGCCTTTTTGGTATAATGTAGGACCCAACTGCATATGTGAATAAACATAGTTCACTATCTTAGCGACCTATGTGCGTGAGAGACACGTGACAGGAAAAGTTACTATGAAATGGATGCAAGTGCTTACGGACAAGAGCCGCCTTCAGATACTAACCCGCGTGAAAAGAAAAATCTTCTTAGTCCTAATATAAGTATAACAAAATAATATAATACAATAGTACTTGTGTAGTTTACTTACGAATTAATAATCATAGCAAATTAATAACGCAGCTAAATAGCCACATAAAAGAAAATCGTTTCGAAATGAATGTAAACAGTGTTAAATTTGTGACATAGTAAAAAAAAAACAAATGTATCAGATTGAATTTTCTAAAAAGCGGCTTTGCTACTTAATCTTTATAATTTCAGCCATTTCCATCTGAAATCAGAAAAGAAATTTTGCGACCCGCCCCAAGAATCCGCTGGACAATAAGCGTTGAGGCCAACCGCCTTCATTTTGTCTCAGCGAAATTAGATTCTTACCTTACCTGCGCAGCGCGCTTATTGAATTTTGATATTATACAGAGTAACATTGACAATACGCCGAGTTGCTAATTTTCATCGCTAGAGGCGCTGCTGCCTATAAGTCCTAGTATTTTTGTGTTATTTTAATGCAACTGATAGTGACAAACTTTTGTGGACGAAATTTTTGGAATAGTAAATTTTATTATGTGTATATTTCTGTATTGTACAAAGTGCATTGCGGTTTGTATATTACAAGAAGCGTCTCGTGTTTTTAATATTTAAATGTAGCGACTACACTTGTAATAATTACAATAGAGCATTAGCACATATTATATTATACTTCGATACGCACATATAAAAGTAATAGTTTTGAAATTAATGTAGTAACTATTACATTTGTATATGATTATCAGAACCATAAAAAGTAAAATGTTGAAAAACTGGTTTCGCTACTTAATCTTTGTAATTTCAGCCATTTCCATCTGAAATCAGAAAAGAAATTTCGCGACCCGCAAGAATCCGCTTGACAATAAACGTTGAGGCCAACCTCCTTCATTTTGTCTCAGCGAAATTAGATTCTTACCTTACCTGCGCAGCGCGCTTATTGAATTTTGATATTATACACTGTAACTCTGCCAATAAGCATAGTTGTTAATTTTCACCGCTAATGGCACTGCTGTGTATAAGCCCTAGTTTTATTGTGTTATTGTAATGCAACTATGAATGGTATAGTAAATTTTAAGATGTTTATATTTCTGTAATGTACAAAGTGCATTGCAATTTACGTATTTCAAAGAGGTTCACTTGTTTTAGTATCAGAATGTAGCGACTACATGTGTAATAAATTTCGTGTCCTATTTTGAGCTTATTTTCAGATCTGCACGTGTTAGTAACTATTAGAATTCATTGTTTATATTAGTTAAAAATATTATTTTCGCTTTAAACAAAACTAACTAACTGTATTATGAAATGTTAAAAGTAAATCAAAGATATAACTAAGGCTGTGTTGCTACAAAAACTTGGAGCGGATTCTAAAGTATTCCGGCCTGTGTTTAAAGAGCAAAAAATGATACCCTAACGATACAAAAAACTATACGAAAGTGTCAAAACCGTTTATCCGCGCTCCACTGACATTAGTTTAAGTGACGGCAACTGACGGAAGGTTTTATGATTAAGCCGAACCCTTATAATAACTGCCTAACAAACTCTGTCCCTTTTAAATAATTGTGCCAATTGAGGGCCTTGTACGTGTGCTTAACGTATCCACATTAATTACGGTAATTAAATAAGGACGGACGTAGGGGAAACTAAGATAAAGACAGTAGTGAAAAGTCATTCATCTACTGCGGTCAACATTCGGTTAAATAAAACAATAATAATCTAAGTTTCAGAGGATACCATGGCCAACACTGGACTTAATTAGAGGTATAATTTATGGAGATGAGAGCAGTGTCCGTAGTACGAATTTATTAAGTTTCCTCAAAACGATCACTGTTTATGTTTTCATTTCAATGTACCTTGAACATTTACGTTTTGTTTTCGGCCATACCTTGCAACTTACTTTGCAACGATGTGTGAAAACGAAAAGGGTACAAAATTTCTGAGTATAACATTAGAGGACAAGCAATAATTCATAGTCCACAAAAATCTCAGCTAAAGACAAAGTAGATTATATAATAAAAACTGTTATCAATCCTTTTAATTAAACCTGTGCTCGGAAAAAGAGGGAAGGGTTTATTGTTTTTTTATCACCACAATATCAATATTAAATGAAAAGCAGTAAATAGACCACTACGAAAAATATATATTGTAATATGTACTTTTACGTTACTATATAGACACAAAATCAAAAATAAATGGAAAATTATAAAGTAAATAAAAACACAAAGCCGGACTGCTTAAGTATATTAAAATAGGAATAAGTTGTGGACAAAATAACATTTCAGAAAAATCTATGACAATTTTGGTCACCACGTTACAGTATGTTCCAGTCATTTCGATTTCAATATACGAATACCTAATTCACGATTCTAGCACTTACGTATCTACCTTATCTTTCGGGTCTTTATTTTTATAATAATTTTACAATATTGATATCTGTTTTCCCGTTACCTCAAGTCGTGTGACCTTATTTGTCTCGTAACAGTCGATCTCATTTGCCGTTTACGATCCAAATTTCACGATTGTATTTTACGGCATTACGCAAAAGTGCTATTTCGGCAATCTAGTGAGCCAAAGCTATTTACCTAATAGCTTGATGGTTAATAAGTCGTTAAATCCCTCGAAATTTATTGACATTTTTGTGGCAACGTTTGTTAGTCTTAACAGAACTTTGAACAATAAGGTTAAGTCAGAAATATTGCGGAACATAAAGTTTAGTGAAACACATGCTTTCTACACTCATAGCCCCACAGTAAGATTTTTTCCTGCGTCGTATGTACCATGGACAATACACAAACACCCAGACCCAGAACATGAATCTAAACTCATCATTCAGATACCTGTCTGGCCGGGAATCGAACCCGGGACCCATTGCGCGTTAGACCGGTATGGTAACCGCTCCGCCATGCGAGTCGTTAACATAACATCAGTAATAAAATGTATTATAGCTTACAATCACCTAATATTCTTTAATTATTTAGTTATAACCTGGTTATTTCATTGGCTTCGCCCGCTTCGATCAAATTTTTTTTTATACGATTGAAGTAGCAAACGAGCATGCAGTCCACCATATTCTATGTGAAGTCAATTACAGATGCGTTGCTACTTCCGAGAACTAAGATGGTCGCTTCATATAAAAGTGTGCCGGTAATCACGCCCTTGCATCGAAACGTAAAAACTGCTTCACGCTAGAAATAGGTGTGGCGGTAATACCTTTCCGGGCGAACTACACTGATTCTACCACCTATAAACTATTACAATAAGGAGTATCCTGTGTTACTTTTAGGGTTAAACTATTCCGAATAAGATGCCGAAAGGTCCAGGGAGCGCGCTGAATCCACTCGAAGAAGGAGGCGCCGCAGGTGCCCTGAAGTTCCAGGATCACAGTACCGTTACAGTATCCCCTGCCTGTCTTAAGAGACGACTAAATACAAACTCACCAATTATCGCGTATTCAATAATATAACATTTAAAAGTACGTTAAAAATAATAACTTAATATCCATATTTTGCAAGTAATATCTACATATATATTAATACGTGAAGCAAAAACTTGTGGTGCATTTTTAAGTAATATGCCGCGGACGGATTAATATAAAATTTTACACGGTTATAGAGAAGGAGAGCAGAATGTTAATATTTTTTCAAATAATGCATATAGCCACGGTAATAGTATCTACGTAATAGTGTCAAGTAAGTAATGTAATAGTGTCAAGTATACAGATGTATTAAAATACTTTAGGCGGGGAGCCCTAATGCGAACTCTCGTCCAGCGCGTCTGTAGGTATAAAATTCAAGGACACGGCAGAGTTAGACTATTGTATGATATTAATACTGTGATATTAAATAGATAAAATACACATAAATAATAAGCGAAATAGAACATTCAATGTCTTATGGTCTTACTATGTAAATACATAATATAAATGTCAGTGTCTTTGTCAAAATATTGCTATTGCTTTTAAATGTGGCTTAACTCATTAACCCTCTTCTTATATTTAACGGGTGCGTTCAAAATTACTTGAAAATTATTACATTTTATTTGAATTTGAGAAATATTCGTACTTTTTGAGACGTATTCGAATTTCGACCGATACGACGGATGACTAGTTAACTTAAACATATGAAAGAAATAATATAAAAAAATCACAAGCAATAGGCTCAATATGAAAGTAAAACAGAACGGAAGAAGAAATGGATCTCCGTACAGTATAAACGAGAAAATGTACCCCAATCCGAAATTTAATCAATTTACGCGGCAATATCATTTAATGGCCAATTCTTGTGTATTTATATGTTCCAATTGCGTGTTAAGGGACAAAACCAGAACCGGGTATAACCTTTCACTTAAATGGTTCTAATTTTATATTGGCATTTCGTTTCCGGTGTGGAGTTTGTATTCTATCCCTCAGGCCACTTTATACTATAACTTTTATTAGATATTAGTTAATGGTTGTTGTAAATATTTGGGAAAACATATTCGAAAAATTGATAATATATTCATAATCTAGCAAACAAACATGTCGTCCACTTAATAGTCATACAGTTCCAACAAAAGTCGACCACACTTGAGTTGTCAATTCCAAGAACTTGAAATCCCTTATATTTCAGTCAATTGATATTCAATTTCATCAACTATTACATAGAAATAAATTATGCTAGAAATATTTGTCAGTGCCGTGTCAGTTCTCCAAAATGTGCTTCAAAGTATATTTATAAAATACAGTATCAACTGTTAAATAAGTAATTATTGTAGTATAATTATAATTTTTTTTACGATCAAAGCTGTACTGTACGTACAGCTAGTGATTGAAAGTGCGCGATCCAGTTATTGTGGGTCAAAGACATTTTTTTCCACGTTTTCTGATTTTTTTTGAATTTTTACATTTTCTTGTGAATATTTAAAAAGGTTTTATGGTTATTCTGCTATTTAGGGCGAAACAATAATTCAAATATCTTTCCATCCAGTTTTGAATGTACTAAAACACACGAGTATACATCATATGTGTGACGAGTTTAATAACATGTTTTTTTTTCTAGATTTCAGTGTTGGTGTATTTTCAAAATGTAAAACTAAAGTCAATGTAATTCCAAGGTGGTAAAACCAGTGTAGTTCAACCGGGGAAGTACCACCGCCACACCTATTTCTAGCGTGAATCAGTTCTTGCGTTTCGATGGAAGGATGTGGTTGCCGGCACACTTTCACATGAGGCGACAATCATAGTCCTCGGGAATTGCAGCGCATCTGTGATTGACTTCAGATTAAACGCATGTTGTGTATAAACTTGATTACAGATGTCCATGGCCAGCAGTAGCCACATACCATCAGGTGGACTCCATGCTCGTTTGCTACTTCAGTCAGATAAAAAAGTAATAAAAATAAATATAATGCAGGACATACGCAATATTCGAACCGTTAGGCCGGTATTTTAAAGCAGCGGTTCACTGGTCTTTTAATTTTAACACATTAGCATACGTCGAAAACATAAATACTTATACCTATCTCTATGTCAGCCAGTGCCACAAATCATCATTTATATTTAACACTTTTCAGTATATTATCTCGTGTTTCCAAAGCTACAACATTGATATAAGACTAGCTTTTAGCATCGTTTTACGCATGAATAGTTATGTGTTAATCCAGGATATAATATATCTATGTGCCAAACTTAGTTCAAATGTATAGTTTTTGTTTGAAAGAGTAACAAACAAACAATCCATCTATCCATTCATCTATCCTTACAAACTTTTACCTATTTAAGGGGTAAAAGTTAAATAAGGTAAGATTAGTAAGATAGGATAATATGGATATCTATATAGATATCTACTACTGATAAGATTTTGATGTACAAGAATATTTATTTATACACGTTAATTATTATTTGATTAAGTTTACAATATTCACGGAAAATCATCGAAAACGTAATCTAATAATTGAGATCCGGATTCAAATCCAGGTTTTTCAAAGATACACGTCATTGCTGATATACTGTTACATCATATAAAATATATGCTGTGTAATTTATCCAACAGTTTTTGATTTCATTTGTCTAATTTATTATGTAACCTTCTATACTATGTAATAAAACCGTTAAATATTAAATATTGCTGATTCATTCTCTTTAAATTAGAATTAGGCAATACATTGCTGGTATTTATATAAGGTGACTAACTGGGGGCAGTTGGGTCTAGAAATAGACTAACCGTCCGAGCTGATACGCAAATAGAGTTTCACGGGTGAGTTAATCTGAACTAGTACATGTACTGTGTACCATGTGTGATCGTTCAGCTGATTATAATTACTGTGAATATTTATAGTTGTAGAGTGTGATAGCCTAATGGTTGAAACTTGCCCTCTCAATCGGGAGGTCCGAGGTTCAAACCCAAGCACGCACTTATATTAGAAATTAATTATTACTGCTTTTCTTTGAAGGAAAACATCGTGAGGAAACCTACACACCCGAGAGTTCTTTGAAAAAAATTTCGCATATTGCCAGCGCGGTGAACTGGCCTAAAACTCTCTCATTCTAAAAGAAGACCCGTGCCCAACAGTGGGACAATAACGAGTGATACCCCATTTATAGTTTAATCGAACACCTCTTGTTTTCAAAATTAAAATGTTAAGATTAAACTTTTCCACTTTTTAAAGCATTTTAGGGTTCCGTACCTTAACAAAAATAAGCGGAAACATATTACTAAGACTCCGCTGTCCGTCTGTCAGCCACCAGATAGTCTCATGAGCTATGATAGCTAGATATAAAAATATTTACGTAGGATGTAGGTGCTTCTGTTGCCACAGTAAAAAAAAACTAAAAATACAACAAAATAAATAATTAAGGGGGCTCCCATACAACAAACCCGTTTCTTTTGCTCGATTAAAACTGTCGCGTGTTGCCAGGTTTATTAAAAATTATAACTATCATTCAATAAACCTGTTTATTTGCCCTTTTTTACAGATACTGGCACGGAACCCATTCTGCGCGAATCTAACTCGCAATTATCCGGTTTTTTATTAAGGTTGAAATAACAAACGAACATGTAATCTACGTTGTAGCCACGTAAGTGCCCACTGCCGCCCATTGACATCTGTAATCATTTCTACATAGAATAGGTGTTTTACCTATGTTAATTACTCATGGCAAAGGCTAAGATGGTCGCCTGGAATTTAAATTAGTCGGCATCCACACTCTTCCAATGAAACGCATTAACTGCTTAACGCTAAATTAAAGTTAGAAAAAGGTGTGACAATAATAACTCCCCAGTCAAATGCACTGGTTCTACCACTTTGCGACTTACCACCAATCATCGAATCCGGTTTTCTTGTCCGACCGGTATTGTGGGCGCTGGGTTAAGCAGGTCCGTAAAACTTAAGACGTCAAGTTAAGACCTTAATCATATGTCGATAGTAACCAAGGAGAAAAGTGGTTGTGACAGCCCTTTACTTAGTAAGTAGTTAATATAAAACTTGTGTAGGTTTGTACATAAACTCTATAAAAAAACCGGATGGAATGAAAAATTTGAAAAAAAAAATCAATAGTTATAAAATGTTATTAACATAAATTTGAATACAATTATTAACCATTATTCACATTTTTTTAACATTAAGCACACATGGATAGATGTCGCATGTTTATGACTTTATATCTCGTAAGTTTTCTCTCTACCACAAATCGTTCAAGAAGCCTAAAGCAATTTTCACTCCAAAAATGTGTTAATATTACACTAACTCTTACCCGCGCCTTCGCCCGCACGGTCAAAGGTAATTAATTTGCATTTGATAGCGTGATTCAGAACTTGCAAATGAATTTTACTAACGCCATCTATTAACAACGTCTGGAACTACTAAATATGTATCGACTAACAAAACATCGATAATCTTATGAGAATGACAGAGCGCGGTAAAAAATAGCCTACGTCACTTACCCCCCTTCTAACTGTCTCGCAGCATATAAAACATAATTATATGATATAATAGCTATGGGGCGACGTGAAAGAGGAACAAACAAACACACTTTCACATTTATAATATTAGTATGGATTACTAAACAAAAATCTTTTGTACAGCGTTTCTTTCTAAAACTCACTACTAAAATGGAGGCTGGAACAATTAGGAGAACCCAATACACAAACTTTCAAGTCTCGCAAGCAAACGAAGTCGCGGGTACAAATAATAGTAATTGAAAACGTATATTCTGGCAGATCTCGTACGTGCGTCGCGCTAAATCGTATTTTTGTCGTGTCCTTTAATCTGTTGAGAGGTCTATTTTAAGCGATGCTAAATTGAAATGCATGCTATCTTCAATATTTCTGTATTTGTTAATATTGTGTTGTTAGGCCGGTGAATCTTGTAGATGGGAATCACAGGATGAAAGATAAATCGAAGTATAGGTTATATTACTTCTTAGATGCGAATATGATACAACGTCATTAATCTTATACAAACTTCTTAACCTCTTAACCTCTAACTATCGTAACGTCTAACTATTTTTACGTCTATCTTATAACATTCTAAACCCGAAAAGAAAACCATCACCGTCCTAATAATATAAACTTAAATACTTAATTATGCTCTAAAATTATTTTACAATACTACATGTAATATTAGAAATTTTAGAAATTAGAAATTAATTTATTTTTTATTTTATTTATTACCAAAAAAAGAACATAGTTTTACAGTTTTACAGTCTGCCAAACTGTGCAACAGTTTCTCGGCAGCAGCTCTCGTGGCTAGTACAACATAACAAAAACAATGTACTACTACTTACTTATCTAAGTACAATACTTACATGATAATGAAATATTAATAAGGTTTATATACTATAGCGTGCTAACGAAAGTAGTGTCAATCTTGAACAATAAATAAAATCCATAACGACATTGCCAAAGTATAACAACTTTACTAACCCACACGTATCCCGCGTGACATACTGACCATAACGCAACCAATTTTGAGAGACCAGACGACCAATTAATAGGTTGATGAATCAATTAAGATTAAAATTGTTCGGTTGTTAAATTAGTAGTTTAATTATTCATGGAATCGAATGTTGACCGTAAGCTCGATATTTCCAACAAACAGCTGAATAGGTTGCTCGAACTAATTACACGTGACAGACAATTGGCCGACGTCATAGCGCTATTTCTGTTAACAGCTTGTGTTATAAGTACTTGTTATTATGTTATTTTAGCAAATATTACAATTAAATACATAATTGTATAAAAAACGATCGACGACCCGCGTGGCGGAGCGGTTACCATACCGGTCTGACGCGCAATGGGTCCCGGTTTCGATTCCCGGCCAGACAGGTATCTGAATGATGAGTTTAGATTCGTGTTCTGGGTCTGGGTGTCTGTATTCGTCTTGTGTGTATCCATGATACCCACGACACAGAAGAAAATCCTACCGTGGAGCTATGAGTGTAGAAAGCGTGTTAATTTGCAAACGAAGAAACCTATTCCTAGTCTATGTACCTTTTTTTTTTTTTGTTTTCAAGGGGGAAACCTTCAAAAGGTACCCGACGCCGTGGGAGCGACGCAGGGTTATGTGGGATTTTTACCGCACTAAAACCCCCCCGGTGGCCGTCCTCGGCGCTGAAAAGGAGGACTCCGGGATCTCGAAACGACTTCAACCGGAATCCTCCGAGCGCGTTGCCCCATCGGGCTCCTCCCAGATGGGCGGCTGGGCCCACCGCTCCGTCTAGTCTTTACGACGGTATGCGACCACACATACCGCCGTCCTTCCCGGGATTGCCTGACCGAACGGTTCGAGCTCCCACTCTAGCCGTCTGCAACCCCGGAGGCCCCTTTTAGTCGCCTCTTACGACAGGCAGGGGATGCCGTAGCCCTATTCTGATCCCGGAACTACAGGGCGTTAGTCTATGTACCTAGAAATTCACCATGACATTGTCAAGGTATAAAAAAAAAAAAGCTTACTACCTCTTACGTACCCCACGTGACACCAATTTTGAGAGGCCAGACGATTAATAATTAATAGATTGACGAATCAATTAACATTAAAACTCGGTTGTCAAATTACTAGTGTTTAATTATTCATGGAATCGAATGTTGACCGTAAGCTCGATATTCGTGCAACAAACATCTGATTAAGATACTCGAACTAATTAATAGTGACAGACACAATTGGCTGACGTCATAGCGCTATTTCTGTTAATAGCTTGCATTATATGTACTTGTTATAATATTGTTTAGAGCAATTATTAATATATTTCTTGCGGTTCGATAGAAGGTTGTGGATGCTTTCACATGAGACGACCATCATAGTCCTAGAGAGTAACAAATGCATCTGTGATTGTCTTCAGATGGAACCCATGTTCTTTATGTATTTGATAACAGATGTCCATGGGCGGCAGTGAACACTTACCATCAGGCGGACTGCATGCTCGTTTGCTACTTCAGTCAGGCAAAAAAAAAGATAAAGGCTATATCAAAAAAATTATTTCACTTAAATCCATCCTTTATAACAGTAGTTGATACAATTTAAAGTACGAATATATAAATGTATATTCATTATACGTTACATTTTAAAAACGTGGGCGAAAGCGCAACTGAATTAGTTGGAAATATAATCCGCTTTGATATTAATACGGGTCCGTCATCTTGAATGATTGCTTCGTGACTCAAATATAATGTGACTGTAAATGTAATGTTATTTTCGGATTTTGTTTACACGAATTTTACACTGAGTTAATGGAAGTAATTCATTCTAACGTGGTAATTTTACAAAGTGCACTGGCTTTGTGTGTTGTGGCATAAAGCCAAAGTGTGGTGTGAAATGCATAAGTGTTTATTATCATAAAGTGAATCACGTCATTAAATTATTATTATAAGCTCCGTCTAATAAATAAAAGGATTGAAATAATTGTCATCATTATTTGTAACATGTGTACGATTATCGAAATAATACTGCATCATAAATTACATTAAGTACGCAAGATTTTTTGGGTAGAGAAGTTGGTTTCGGCAAAAAATTTATGTTTATATTGGGTTTTCTTGGAAATGTCGAACCAATTTTAATTTAAGTATAAGCGAAAAGTAGAGAACTTTACATAAGTGATATTCACAACCATGTCCTGGAACTACTCTTAAAACACGTGAATATCAAACCTCAGGGGGATGTATCGATCAAAGGCTACCAAAGTTCTTCCTGTAGTATTCCCGAAACATGATATATGAGTCTCAGCTCATATCGACTTTTTTGCCTCTTTTTGCAGAGACTAAAAGATGTAAAAAAGTTTTTTGAAAACACCCCTCTGTATGCATATTGCAAGTATAGGCGACGGCGACGGTGATTATATTTAAAAAACCGTGATAGGTTACGTGTCACACTTTCACATGAGGCGACCATCATAGTCCTCAGGAGTGGCAACGCATCAGTGATTGACTTCAGATGAAACCCATGTTCTGTATTTAGTTGGATTACAGATGTCCATGGGCGACAGTGACTACTTACTATCAGGTGAACTGCTCGTTTGCTACTTCAGTCAGATAAAAAAATGATTAGTTTAGTCAAAATATTTTTTATCGAAAGTTATTGCACTTTCAAAGTACGTGCACTTTATTAAAAGCGAGTAAAACCGCGAGTCGCAGCTTGTTATGAATATTAATATAATAATCAAATATCTTTACAATTTTTTCAAGTAGAAATCTTTAGCGTTTAATGTTCAATGGACTTTACTAAAACGAAAGAAACAGAATAACTAAATATTTTATTCTTAAAAGCATCTTAAGGTTTAGTGAGCGTTCACGAAAACATTTCGGCATTATAATTATGTAAATATTTCGTTTTGAATTTAATATTGCGTACCTACAAGTCTAGACGAACATCTTTCTTTTAAATTTAATTTTATAAGTTTTTGGTTTGTAATTAAAATTGTTGAAACCATCTTCGGCAGCAAAAACTATGCCCTTAATAAATATAACAGTTGTTACCATGAAAACAGATGTATAATTTTAACTTTCCACATCTTAAACTTGTTTCTATCTATAAAGAGTTATCGCATTTATAATTAAGATTGGTTTCTAAGTGCCCTTAGTATGAATTTATTAAGTTTCCTCAAAACAATTATTTTCGCCCATCAATACAAAGTACACACGGTACCGCGCACCGCCACGGTAGGCGGTGAAGCGGATGTCACGTTGTATGGATTTAATCCGTTGATGCCTAACACACGACTGACCGCGCGATCCAACGATGTTGTCACCACCACCGTCCCTCTGCGCGGACGACCGCGCAAAGGGATGGCGCCTCACACACAGGCCGCCGCCTAACTGTGGTGCAAGACATGTTGCAATTTAATAAAAACGAGTCACCCGCCGCGTCGGTCGAAATTCGACAGTAATTTATATTAAAAAACTAAACTTCATATTGTCCAAAGTAGTACGAATATTTCTCAAATTCAAATAAATTGTAATAATTTTTAAGTAATTTTTAAGCAGAGAGAAACCTTTGACAAGCACTAGTCTAAGTGTAGTCTAGAGTAGAGTAGTCTAGAGTATTAAGTGTAAGACTAATTTGTAGGAGTATGCTAGTCTTGACTAAGACGAGACTATGTCCAAACTAGCGGTAATGTAGACTATAACTAGTCTGGACTATTGAATCTCTAGTAACGCATCATGTATCGAAAGTACGCATTACATAGCAATGTACATATATAAACTACATTATAATATGCTAAAATTTTTCGACTAAATTAAGACCATATTAATCGACCAAAAACCTCGTGTATCTTAATAACAATTAAAAGCAAAAGCGTCAGTAAATTGCAATAAACCACAATAAAGTGTTAAAGCTACGCCTATTAGGCATTTTAAATAACAGCTTACTGATGGATTAAATAAAATAAGCTGGTTTCAATACTATAGGGTTTTCATAGTAATTGGTTATTATCCAGAGTATTGTTCTACGTTTTATTTTTGTTGAATGATTTATAATGTGCAAAATGTCACTTTTATCAAACATAGACAGTATTTGACGACCCGCGTTACCATACCGGTCAGACGCGCAATGGGTCTCGGTTCGATTCCCGGCCAGACAGGTATCTGAATGATGAGTTTGGATTCATGTTCTGGGTGTTTGTGTATTCGTATTGTGTGTGTCCATGGTATCCGCGACACAGAAAAAAACCTTGTATGAGGCTATGAGTGTAGAAAGAGTATTCATAGGCTAATGTTGAAGATCGCCCTCACAATTGAAGGACTGAGGTTCGAATCTCAGACCACAGAACTTAGTTATCTCTGCTTTGCAGTAAAGGAAAACATCGTGAGTAAACGTACTTGCTTGAAAGTTCTTTTAAAAATCTCAAGGGTGTTGTGAAGTCACAATACGTAATCGACTAGTTCATTGTATTATGGCCTAAATAGCTCGCTCGTTCTGAGAGGAGACTTACCCAGCTGTGAGACAATAAGGATTGACTATATAATCAAACGTTTTCAGTGAATAATTTGTATGACCTATTTTACATATGTAAAATGTAATAACATATTACGTTATGACTTATTATTGAAAACGAATACTGTTGTCGCTCCTAATAGACAGTGAATGCCGCGAATTTGAAAAAATCGCCCGTCCATACTTTGCATATTTTTACAGTAATCGTTTGTAGCAAAAGACTAACACTAATAGAAATTTAGATAATACTTACATTCGTCAGTCTATTTGTATTTTATATCAAAATAAACCAAATGTTTAATAAAATATATATTATCTTTAATTAACAATTTGTGTTTGTTTTTTTTACTATGAATTCGTCAAATTTTATTACAAACTAAAGTTTTTTTTTCAAACAAGTACATAATAAAACTATTAGGCTGACTAACACACGCCCCACTTAAACCACTTTAAAAGAAAGTTATAAGTTTCTGAATTGAGAACCGAAATATTTAACGACCTTTAATGATTTGGTAGACTTGGTTGAGAACTTGTATGTATATGCAAGAAAATTGGAAAAACTTCGATGCCGTGATTCAGAACACTAGTGGTGCCATCTTTTGATTATCTGCGGAAACTCGGCTTGTTTATATAATATTTTTTTTATCTGACTGAAGTAGCAAACGAGCATGCAGTCAACCTGATGGTAAGTGGTGACTGCCGCCCATGGACATTTGTAATCAACTTCATACAGAACATGGGCTCTATCTGAAGTCAATCACAAATACGCTGCCACTCCCGAGGACTATGATGGTCGCCATATATGGTAGAAATAGGTGTGGCGGTGGTACTTCCACGGTCGAAATAAACTGGTTCTTTTTTTTCTTGTTTCGAGGGGGAAACCTTCAAAAGGTACCGCACTAAAACCCCCCGGTAGCCGTCCTCGGCGCTATAAAGAGGACTCCGGGACCTCCTAACAAACCGAAATCCTCTGAGCGTTTTGCCCCATCTAGCTCCTTCCAGATGGGCGGATGGGCCCACCACTCTAGTCTTTACGGCAGTATGCGACCACACATACCGCCGTCTTTCCCGGGATCGCCTGGCTGGACAGTTCAAGCTCCCACTCTAGCCGCTCGCAACTCCGGAAGCCCCTTTTAGTCGCCTCTTACGACAGGCAGGGGATACCGTAGCCCTATTCTGATCCCAGAACTACACTGGTTCTACCACCGTCAAGAAGATTAACTAGCAGTAAGAAATAAATAGAGGATGAAATATTATTATTAGTATATACACTCTCCTCCCTGCTATATGCACGCCAAGCCCTATTTATTCAATTCCAAACGAATTTTAATTACTTACTACTACTGTATACGAGGTAAAACTAAATATATTATACAGTCATTAATAAAGTAACTTAGGTCAAAATCTGCGACTCCTCTAAGTCAATTAGAATTAACAAATAGATATCTAATTGGATAGAATTTGTTTAGTTCGTAATAACGTTACAGAATTTAACGTATAAATACGTAGAACGAGTTATTTTAAATGAAATAGAATTACTTAACGGAATATACCTGAACATTTCAAGGCCTATTCAGAAAGTATTATGAACTGATATCTCGAATAACAGTTACAATTTAGCTGTCTAAATACTTCAAGTCTAGATAAAACGAACATTTCGCAAGTCTAAATCGAAGATGTTCGACATAAAAGCTTTATATGAAAGCTCAACATAAAGGCTCAATTAAGTGGCTTATGTCGATAAAACGGCTGGTTTATCTTCAATGTTTATCTTCTATATATTTATTGCCGTCTTATCTAACACTGTTAGATACTTACGACCTATCCTATAGAATTGTATGTGAAAGTTTTTCATACTAATATTATAAAGCCGAAAGTTTGTGTGTGAGTATGTTTGTTACTTCTTCACGTCTAAACGGCTGGAGCGATTTTCATAAAATTTCGTAGGGAGTTAGCTGACACCCTGGATTAACATATAGGCTACTGTGAGAGACTTTTTACTGTGAGAAAATATCTTACTCCCACAGGACAATTCATACAACGATTTTTTTAACGCAGGTGAAGCTGCGGAGTTCAGACAGTAAAATATATATAGTTGGTAGAATCCGTTGTTCGACTAACATCAACGCCACATCTATTTCTGCCCTATAAGAGAAGATTACAGCGCTGCTGTATTCGAATCTCAACGATGGTAGATTATTATTAACATTTAGCGGTTACATAATTATTAGAGGTAGTAGAAAGTTTATGGTCAATTTTAATCGGACTTCAATTGCTACAGCAAAGGTACTTTACACGGCCCTTGCACTGGCTACTTACGATAAGAAATAAGAGATAGAAGGAGATAGAGAACTAAGCAATGCAATTACAAATTTCTGTCTGTTACTATCTCGCACTTACTTTAGTCTGGATTATGTGGTCGTACCCAGCCACAAATACCGTCATTGTTATTAAATACGTTAATGGTACCACCAGAATAAAACTGCGAAGGATTACATAGCAATTTTTGTAAAAACAAAAACCTGACTGCATTTTTTTTACCCTCATTCGAAGTTACCCATAATGTTATAAAAATAAAATTAAAAAAAAACGTGCGGCACTATTTTTTAATCAACATAAGCAATTATAATTATTTATTCATTTATGAAGTATTTTGTTTCTTTGATATTAATTCAAGCTTTTTTGTTTGATACTATATACTTTCTCACAAGAGCAGCTTACAATATTCGTCCGACTTCCGAGCAGCTCGTTTCGATCCGTGCGAGCTTCGTAAAGTCGTACCATATACATGGTACTGTCGTACCATATACGCATAACGCTTGGCCGCGCTATATGGTAGGCGGAGAGGTGCTTGTTAGGTTTTTTCGTTACGAAATTTCTTAATTTAGTCGCTGCGCTCAAAGTCAGCGATAAAAGCTATGCAATTTTAAAAACTTCCTTCCTTTGGTCGAGGGCTCCATTTTTTAAATTTATAAAGCCTAAGTCGCTTTGCAAACAAAGTAATTTCCACTGATATGTGATATTCTACAAATTACAATCCGTTAAACTGTTTGAGCTGTAGCGAATATCTAATTGTAAATGTATGTCACATTACAACACACGAAAAACATCACCCCCTTCCTGTCACAGGGTAACGAAACTCCTAGTTTTGTGTTTCAATAAATCCATAGACGATAAATACCATAGCCAATCTTACAGCAGACTTATTACAATCCAATTAATCCATTTTTATTGAACTGTGCAATAAAGTTTTTATTCCCTCATTTAGCATTCAAGAGGTTGAAAGGGAATAACCATAACTACTCTTTCTTTCATCGACTATCGCCCAAGAATTCTTAATGTAATTGGAAATGTTCACCAATTAGACTAGCCTTGCCACAGACTATACTAGGAGCGATCAGAGATGTGCGAGTATTAGGTTTTCCAAAAAATGAATTTTGAATGAACATGTGTAAAAAGGAAGGAAGGTCCTCGATTGGCGACCACGTTTAGGCAAAAGGAGTACAGGTCGCCCCCCTACCAGATGGACCGATGACCTGAAGAAGACAGCGGGAAACCGTTGGATTCACAGGGCACAGGACCGGTTGGAGTGGCGCCATTTAGGGTAGGCCTATGTTCAGCAGTGGATATCAAAAGGCTGATGGATGGATGGATGGATGGATGTGTAAAAAGATTTATCAGTTATTTTCTGTTTAATTGACTCTATAATAATTTTTATCGGAATCCAATGAAGCGTAGTTTAGCTGATGATTACATATTTATAGTCTTAACAAGCTGACCAGGCAAAATAAATGTTGTTTTGCCATATAAAATAAAAAAAAAAAAATTAAGGGTGGACCACCCTTATAACTAACGGGTATGAAAAATAGATGTTGATCGATTCTCAGACCTACTCAATCCGTTTCGGAGGAGTACGGGAACGAACATTCTGGCACGAGAATTTTATATATGTATATAGATAAATATGTTTTCTTGAGTATGATCTTATCTCAATGTGATTTATCTTTATGAGTACCAATGAACTATTTTATATAAACACCATAAATTTACCAGGTGGTAGAACCAGTGTAGTTCGACCGGAGTGGTATCACCACCACACCTATTTCTAGCGTGAAGAATCTCTTGCGTTTCGATGGAAGGGTGTGGTTGACGGCATATATATGAGGCGACCATCTTAGTCCTCGGAAGTAGCAACGCATCTGTGATTGACTTCAGAAAGAACCCTATGTTGCTTACAGATGTCCATGGGCGGCAGTGACCAATTTCCATCAGATGGACTGCATGCTCGTTTGTTACTTAAATCATATAAAAAAATGTCTCTGATCGTAGCTCTCCAGCGATAAAACCACTACCTAAGCGTAAATAATACGTACTCGAAACCTTGTTTTAATTTTGCAGTGACTTTATCATGGAAATTGTACCTTTGATCGTTCTTTGAGGGTAGATTCACAATCAATTCACCGTAATTCACAACAACTTAAGACAGCTTTTGTCTTATTATTGGTATCTGTACCATTATTGTAATGTTTTTGAATTTTTTGGTAACATTGTTGAGTTTTGATTTTAAAATGGCGAAACAACAAAATGTAACATGCTTCGGAGGGCATATTAAACCAGATGAAAATCTTTAATAAAAATAACAGGTTTCCTGAAATACATTTTTGGGATAACTTCTCCTTGGGAAAACGCAACGGTGACCACTTAAAAATATGTTTATTTGGTATTTCTATTAATAATAAATAATATGTATTAAATACGACCCCTCTACATTTTCTACCCACATGGACTTTTAGAAACACAGAGAGATCACACAAATGAGAATATACAAACACCCAGACCCATAACAGAAATTTATCATTTACATAATTATCTGCCTGGCCACATATAAAATCCAGCTCCCAATGACAGACTGGTAGGTCGACCGCTCCGTCTGGCTAGTCGTCATATTTATAGTATTCTGCCGCCCATGGACATCTGTAATCAACTTCATACAGAATATGGGTTCTATCTGAAATCCATCATAGATGCGTGCTACTCCCGAGGACTATAATGGTCGCCTCATTTGAAAGTGTGCCGGCAACCACACCCTTCCATCGAAGCGCAAGAAATGCTTCACGCTAGAAATAGGTGAGGCGGTGGTACTTCCCCGGTCGAACTACACTGGTTCTACCACCTTGGAAAATGGTTTAATCAACAACTCCACTATGTTGTATGTACGCTATCAACTTTAGTAAGCTAGTAAATCTATACTAATATATAAAGCTGAAGAGTTTGTTTGTTTGAACGCGCTAATCTCAGGAACTACTGGTTCGAATTTAAAAATTATTTTTGTATTGGCTAGACCATTTATCGAGGAAGGCTTTAGGCTATATAACATCACGCTGCAACTATTAGGAGCGAAGCAATAATGGAAAATGTGAAAAATACGGGGAAAATTATTCATCCTTGAGGGCTTCCGTTGCGTGCGCTGCGAAAACGGTACAAGATACCAAAAATATATGTATGAAAGAATTATTTCTCTTGAAATGATCTAAAAAAATGTCCGCGACAGTATATGTCTATCTTTTAAGATTAACTCACTAGAACCGTTTTCATGGTAATCAAATTCGATCGAAATTAGTTAAGAGTTGTATCAACGTAATAATATTAATCTTTGTCCAAATAAATGTGTTGTTGATTAAGAGTATTTAATTATGAACAAATTTGTCTTTGACATCACTTAATTTCAATGAACATCTTAGAAGATATGACAATTTTAAAAACACCGATATAAAATTCAGCCGCGCCGCATGATGTGCAAAACATGACGCTGCAAGGAGGAGGGGCGTTGCTTGCGAGGGACGCGGAGAGAGGGGTGAAAATAAAACTAAAATATAGTTTACGCAGAAGTACTCTAAAATAATTATGTTCTTTTCAAAACTAAATTGGCTAAAATAATAATAGAAAATGAAACGGACAAAGTCGTGGGTAACAGCTATAATTTATAAAGCTGAGGAGGTTATTTGCAAAAATAAATTATGCCCAAAATAACTATTCCACGCGGACAAAGTCGCGGGCACAGCTAGTTAGTAAATATAGCTTAAGTAATTATTCCTTGGAGTTACTTGCCCTAAACTTTACCTTTATATCCCTTTGAGACATTATTAATATGCCTAAGCAAGGTCCGACGTAAATTGATGAATATGTACAGTTCACGTACATCGTTAACTTAGTATATACACTGCAAATATAATTTAATATCTTTAGAAAAACGGCCTACCAAGGATTTTTTAAATTTTAATTTGAAATAAACTGAACTGCCAGACTCTGTTAGGCATCTAACACACTTGCGACTTTCACAAGCGACCATGAAGACGACATGTTTTTTATCCGATAAAAGCAGAGAGATAAAAGAAGTAGCAAACGAGCATGCAGTCTGATGGTGAGCGGTTACTTCGCCAATGAACATCATCATATAGACAAATAGTTCTACGTAAAGTCAATCACAGGTGCGTAATTAATGAATGAGTTTCCTCCTGAGGTATTCCCGGAGCGCTATGACATGGGATACAAAGCCGGAGCCTTCAAAGCCGGCGATGCATTGGCGACTCCTCTGGTGTTGCAAATGTCTATAGGCGGTGGTGACTGCTTTCCACCAGGTGGCCAGTCTGCGTTATCGTTAGGTCCAACTATAAAATAAAAAATAATTACCTCCAAGACTAAGATGATCACCAAATTTGAAAGTGAGCCGGCAACCAAACACTTCCATCGAAACGCAAGAGCAGTTCTTGCGTTCACGCCTGAAAAAGATGTGGCGGGGGTCCTCCCCGGTCGAACAAAACTGATAAATTGTCCCTCGCAGTTGTCGCTCGTGTGTTACCCCTCTTACCTCACAATAATAATATCCTAGTGTGGGGCTATGAGTGTAGCAAGCGTTTCAAGCGTTTCAAGTTTTCGAGAGGGAAACCTTTAAGAGGTACCCGACGCCTTGGGAGGGACGCCTGGTTATGTGGGATTTTTACCGCACTAAAACTCCCCCGGCGGTCGTCCTCGGCGCTACAAAGAGGGCTCCGGGATCTTCGCAACTGGAGTCCTCTTTGTAGCGCCGGAGTCCTCTGAGCGCGTTGCCCGATCCGGCTCTACCCAGTTAAGCGGCCTAGTCCACCACTTCGTCTGGTCTTTACGACGATATTACCACACATACCGATGTCCTTCCCGAGGCAGCCTGGCTAGACGACTCGAACTCCCACTCTAGCCACCTGCAACCCCGGAAGCCCCTTTTAGTCGCCTCTTACGACAGGCAGAGGCAGGCTTACTCTTACGTAGCCCTATAAAGATCTTTCTTTATTTCTTTCTTTCTTTCTTTCTTTCTTTCTTGTTCTGATCCCGGAACTACAGGGGCGTCCTAAAAATATCTACGAGTATTATAAGCCCCATATAATATAAGAATACCGATACCACCGATACATTGCTACCCATGAGGACTAAGTTGAAATTCACCTCTACCATAAACCTCCTTTACCTCCAAGAGTACGGAAGTGCTTAATATAGACATCTGATGATATAGCCTGAAATAGGTGGTAGAACCAGTCTAGTTCGACCTAGGATAGCGTGTTTATTAAATCAAAAACTACATAGATACAGTAATACAATCAAAGCGTAGTAATTTAAATAAAAAAAACATTATTGTTGTTTAATTATTTATCAACGTGAAATACATTTTTTAATAGATAAACAAATTCCATTAGCAAACAAAAAACTCCGTTTTTCTCAAAATCCTATACAAGGTAAATGTTTTATTAATATACAGAAAATTGGCCTTAAAACACAGGAAGAACGCAATCAGTTCTATTTTCGGAAAATGAATAAACAAGATACGAAACCCCAATAAACCGGTACAATACCGGTACGAATAAACAGAAACGGGAATCAAATTGTCATTCAGCAGGCAATTTCTCAAAATTTACATAATGTAAATATTGTCTACATACAACAGAAATAAATTAAGTGTGTTTCCCATAAAGCGTTCCTTTACGCTATTTTAACTGTAATGACGTAAGAATCGACATAATATAAATTAACCTGATTCCTGCATTAATTACAATATTATGCCACTTCAGAGCAGGCGAACTCTAATCGACATGTTATATCCACATGGGATATGTAATAGCAACATTGATTGTGTCGAATTAGCGTCGAAGATCTTGTCCTTCTGTGTCCCTAAATTAAGAACTAGACAAACAGCTTTATTTGCTACTGCTTATAAACGCACTAACTATGCGCAGAATTCTATCGTTAACAGGTTACATAGAAACTATAATAAGATGTTTAATAAAATTGATATTTTTTACAACAGTAGGACATCATTCAAACATGAAGTTATAAAAGAAATTAATAGGAATAAATAGGTAGTCATTACAATTTAGGATCAATGAAGCATTATTTATTATTTAAAAAACAATATTTACTATACCTACTTAATAACATATAATATATAATCTACATAAATAATAATTAAGTATATAACAAATTTTAGTATGTTTTATTTTTTATTATTACTTATGTTATGTTAAAAAAATCATGGCACATTCGCATACGCGCACACACACACACACACACACACACACACACACACACACACACACACACACACACACACACACACACACACACACACACACACACACACGCACACATAGCCTTATAATATTTACTTATGCGCACAAAAGGCCAAATTATACTTAGTGTTGCAGTGCAATTGAATGTTATAGTCCGTAAAATGTAAATCCATAATTGGCTAATTAGTTTAACATAGGAAGTATTATATACATTAGTTTAATAGCTGTGGATTTTGTTAAATAAATAAATAAAAAAAAATAACCGACTAACTGCGAGTTGGACTCGCGGACGAAGGGTTCTGTACCATCTACAAAAAATGGCAAAAAATCGCGTTTGTTGTAAGGGAGACCCCGAAAAACTTTTCTTTTTAGTGTTTAGTATCAGACAAACTGACAAACGGGCAGCGGAATCTTAGTAATAGGTTGCCGTTTTTACATTTTGGTACGGATTCCTAATAAAGCTTGCAGTGTGGTTTCGGTCTTGAACATAACTCCCTCTCACATGTGGATATCGTTAGAGACGACTAAGGGACATAAATTCCGAAGACGGGCAGCAGCATCTCTATGTAATTGTTGTAATTGTTATCTTAACACCTACAGACACCGACAGGCATATCAGGCACGGTGATTAGTAGAAAACTCCCAAAATGAAGTTCGAATTAGCGCTTTGGCAAAGGGAGATCTCCCGCCAGGCTAGGTGATCATGCCTGGGGAGCGGCCGTGCTCCGACAGTCGTAGTTTGGAACTTGTATATATGCAGGATTATGAGAATACTTTAATAGCGTGTTTCAGAAATACTGTGGCACCATCTCTTGATGATTTGCGGGAAGTTGTCACCATAGCGCCATCTCTTGGCGAGTTGCGGGAGGTCACCACAGCGATATTTAGGAGGGGCCTATATCCAGCAGTGGACCTCAAAAGGATGGATGGAAATTAATAAATAAAATTGTTTAAAAACAAGCTCTAATTTCGATGTAATGAAAGGAAGAAAAAAACATTGTAGCAGTGAAACCGATATTTTGCCATATTGTACAATGTAATGAATTAAAAGCTTGTCGCGATTTTTTGCCAGATTCGATTAATATCTAGTTCTATGCTTTTTACATTTATTTCCTAAGGATTGAGGGCGAAAATTATTTATTAAATTTCATTCATATTTCCGTAAAGCAAAATTAGTGAGTCCACCTGTCAAATTACAAAAATTAATTATCATGACCCTTCGCTGAACCCTCAGGACCTAAATCTTTTTAACACAAATACTCGACATCGCATTAATGAAACAAAAGGATATTTGAAATGGAGTATTATCTTTTTTTAAATTGAGGTAAAACAGGCTGTATTTAAAACTATTTTCAGTAGACATTTGGGACTCCAAATAGTTATAGTATTTTTCTAATAATAGTAGATTTCAATAAAAAAAAATTAGAAAATTAAAAACTTGTTATGAATAAAAAAAAATGTATTACTTTTTATGATAACAAAAAATCCTTTATGGGCTGAAGCGCATGCCAAACAAAAGGACATACATACAAACATACACATTTATGTGATACACATAGGCGATATTATCGAGCGTATGTATATACATATGTACGAACATACAAACATACGCTTGAAAAACGTCACTCTGTCTGCCAGGTGGTAGAACCAGTGTAGTTTGACCGGAGAATTACCACCGCTACACCTATTTCTAGCGTAAATCATTTCTTGTGTATCGATGAAAGGGTGTGGTTTCCGGCACACTTTTATATCAGCATTTTAGTCCTCGGGAGTAGCGACGCATCTGTGCGACTATCTATCGTTCGCATTCTATCGGTTCTATCCGACGTCAATCGTCGGATAGAACCTAGTCGGATAGTTTTAATGAAGTTGCTTACAGATGTCCAATGGCGGCAGTGGCCACTTACCATCAGGTGGACTGCGTGCTCGTTTACTACTTCAATAATAAAAAAGTACGGACATACATAGGTAAATACGCTGGAAAAACATTACCCTTCGACGCACTCTCGTAATAAGGTCAGAACGAGACAATTCTAAAAGAAGAACCTTACAGACACTCGCATTATTCACATCCATCTATCCATCCATCAGCCCTTTGATGTCCACTGCTGGACGTAGGCCTCCCCTAAATGGCGCCACTCCAACCGGTCCTGTGTTCTCTGAATCCAACGGTTTCCCGCTGTCTGCTTCAGGTCATCGGTCTGCTTATATATATGTATTATTCACATACCACTACTTATTATTTTTAAAAGGCATAACGATCCAATTTCTGTTTTTACGCCTCGGACTCAATTACATTTACGCCTGTTAACAATTTAAATAAAGTAATTAATGGTACAAGTTTCGCCAATCGAGTTCCACTCCTTTTTCTCATCAGCATCAGGAATAATTGGTGAAATTATGTATGCATTAATATACATAATTATGTGGGATAATACCATAATAAGATTTTTTTATGTAATAGTAGGAATTAGATTAGTGAGGCTGGCAACACGGAATGGCAGGAGTAGTGAAGTAATGTTAATGCGCTGTTGTATCTTTCTCAAACAATAAAAACTTTTTAACAAGAAATATCTACCGACTTCCATGTCACAAAAAAGTAAAAAATAATTTAAATATATTTTGGTCTAGAACATACTCAGTACTTAGTACATAGTCCTGAAGTCGGTGCTCGACATATTTCGCTGGACGACGGTAACTACGTCCTATATGAGCACCGACTTCAGAACTATGTACTAAGTACTGAGTATGTTCTAGACCAAAATATATTTAAATTATTTTTTACTTTTTTGTGACATGGAAGTCGGTAGATATTTTTTGTTAAAAAGTTTTTATTTTACACTTTTTAGTGACTATATTTTTATGTTTGTATTTAAATAAAGCCTCTAAGTTTGCTTTGTGCATCTACATATTCACAAAAATTAAACATAAAACACTTTTACAATTCATACAAACAGGGCGCCCCCTCTGGAAGTACCCCTCCATCATCAGGGTTGAGGAGTTGAAGGTCAAATTTTTCATCTTATATTGTTGCTTAGTAATCTTATAACATATACGTTAGTACCAGGTGGCTAACTTCTATGGCTCAGGCTTGCAGTACCCTGCATCATCAGGGTTTAGGAGTTGAAGGTCAAAATTTTAATTTTGTGCCTCTGTTTGGTATTATTTTTACATACCCGTAAGCACCAAATTGCCAACTCCTATGGTTTAGAATTGAAGTACCCCTTCATCATCAGGGTCGAGGAGTTGAAGGTCAAAATTTTAATTTTGTGCCTCTGCTTAGTATTATTTTTACATAACCGTAAGCACCAAATTGCCAACTCCTATGGTTTAGGATTGAAGTACCCCTTCATCATCAGGGTTGAGGAGTTGAAGGTCAAATTTTTGATTTTATATTTTTGCTTAGTATTTTCTTTACATAACCGTAAGCACCAAATTGCCAACTTCTATGGTTTAGGATTGAAGTACCCCTCCATCATCAGGGTTGAGGAGTTGAAGGTCAAATTTTTCATCTTATGTTTTTGCTCAGTAATCTTATAACATATACGTAAGCACCAAATGGCTTATTCCTATGGTTTTGGCTTTAAGTACCCCTGCATCATCAGGGTTGAGGAGTTGAAGGTCAAATTTTTGTCCCATGAATTTGCTTAACAATTTCATTATATATTCGCAAACATCAAACGACCAACTTTTATAGTTCAGGCTAGCAGTACCCCTGCATCATCAGGATTGAAGAGTTGAAGGTCAAATTTTTCATAGTAAATACCTACATAGTAATTTTATTCTATATTTTACTCAATTGGACTTCTCCAGCTAAGGTTCGGCCGACTATCACTAATTTTATTATTTTGCTCCAAAAAGTTGAAGATCCTATGATTAGAACCTTATCAAACTCTTATCAGACTACCCCTGGAGTACATCCTTTCTAATAAAAAAAGAATCATCAAAATCGGTTGGCGGGATATTGAGTTATTCATACATTTATCGCGTACATTGAAAATGCAAATTTATGACTTATGCGTTTTTCTTATGGATGCCCTAGTCAAAAAAATACTAAAAAAAAATGGGACCCTATGACACGCACTACCTTTCAAATAAAAAAAAAATCATCTAAATCGGTTCACCCAGTCCGGAGAAATGAGGTAACAAATATAAAAAAAAAAAAAAAAAAAAAAAAAAAAAAATACAGACGAATTGATAACCTCCTCCTTTTTGGAAGTCGGTTAAAAAATAAAACGTTTAGTTCATCAGCACGGCTGTACATTTACGATCCCACATATATATGTTCATATCTTTGGAATGATGTGCAGCCCAAACAGCTTAACAGATTATAAATTACGTAGTGTCGAAGGATTAATCTCTCTCATTTTAGGGGTGGCATAAGTTGTTTATAATCTTAATATGGCGCCTGAGAATAAACTAATGAAACCGGCCAAGTGTGAATCGAGCTCTAGCCAAGTGTGAATCGAGCTAACGGTACTTATCCTGAAATAAAAAAAAATATCATTCAGATTTTTTAAATCTGAATGAACTTGAAAATACCGTTGCCTTTGCCTTTTGCCGTTGTTTTTTCGTTGTCTACGCCCTCTATCATCCTTCGGAACAAAAGTATCGGAGTCTATGCTTTTGCGCACAACTAATTATATTTTTAAACATTACATATCAAATCTACAAATATGATGACTTTATTACACGGAGATATACAATGTATTTATTTTATTTTGTGCAGTCTGCGTGTGGTTGTCATCTATTAGACAAATAGGTTCATTGCTACATATACGTCCATTTTAACAGTAGGTTTAACAGTTAAACACGATCGATAAATATGTCGGCTATATATTAGCATATGTATCTGAATACCATTAGAAAACCCCGGTGAAACTCGGTAGCTGTCATCATTAAAGTCTAAACAAAAGGGTCCGACAGTCGGCGAAAACTGTTAGGTCGACGTAATGTGAACTAGCATGTAACCTTGCTCTAGAAAAACCGGTCTCGCATTGTCATCGCACTTAACCGCGCGTATATGTAACCATTGTAGTAGAATGTATGAAAAACCGCTAAATGCACTGCTGACCATCTACTGACTTAAATTACGAAGAGAGAAATCAGTTCTATTTTAACACTAGTCTAACGCCTCAATAAAATTTACGTAAATCAAACCAACAATTTAACTATTTTTAAAGAAATCTAAATGTGTTTTAACATTGCGGATGAGTTTACATATGCTGGCCAAAAACCAGGAATTTAATTCCAAAAATTCGTTGCAGAAAAAGTTAAGCTGACAGATACCGCTGCGTGCCAAGTTCATGCAATAAGTAGAAAAGGGCGGGAACTTTCAAGGCGGGAAGTTTAATATTTTACCACTCGTAACAAAAAATTAAATTTTTTATTGGTTTGCAAAAGTATTTGCAACGGTTACGTTGAAAATGAGTTCCGATAGCGGTGGAACTCATATCAAGAAAAAAACTAAGCTTTTACAGGCTTCGCCCGTTAAGGCGCCACCACCAAAAAGGAAAAAAAGTATTACACAAGCACCTACACTTCCAGAACTACCAGATAACTCGGATTCTGATGACCAAGTAATGTACACCCCATATATAAAACAAAATTATATCCGCAGTTACCCAGAAACTAGTCCAGGTAACATATTTACCGTGTATATACAAAGCACAAATAATGACATAAAATTTGGAAATAAAAGTCCAATTTACTTGAACAATATATTTAATAGATACATTAAAGGTGTCAAGGAATTAAAAAGAGTAAATGCTGAAAAATATGCGGTAGTGTTCGAAAACGCAAAATGTGCTAATGCCCTGCTACGTGATTCTACCTTTCTAAATAATCATGAACTGAAGGCCTTCATACCAGCTTCGACATCTGAATCCATAGGTGTAATAAAGTTTGTACCAACCGACTTAAGCAATAAAGTGTTATATGATAAACTTTCTTCTCGGCAAGACATATTAGCAGTTCGTCGTTTCATGAAAAAAACAAGTGAAGGTTTTATACCTCTTACCACTATTTCTGTCACATTTGCCACAAATATTCTTCCTGAGTATGTCAAGTTCGACTTGTGTCAGCTAAGAGTAGAACCATACATTAGACCAGTCATTCAGTGTTTCAAATGTATGGGATTTGGACATACAACAAAATTTTGTAAACGTAATGTGGTATGTTCGATATGTTCTCAAGCACATTATTATAAGGAATGTACAAATTCGGACAATCCATTATGCATTAATTGCAAAGGAAATCATATTGCTGTGTCGCGGGATTGCCCTGTAAAACAACAAAAAATTATTGAAAATAAATCAAAAATCGATAATAAATTGAATTTAAAAAATAATTTCCCTACACTTAAAACATATGCTGATGCTTCCATAACTAAGTTACCAAAAAGAGAAAATAGAAATTTAATATCTGAAATTGTCAATAACACCCAAATATTATCTAGTTTAGTGGTGACACTTACAACACTTTTAAGTAAGGAAAATACATTGCCTATAAATAGCGCTACTATTAAAGAACTACTGATTAAAAATATTAAACTATAATGGATTGTTCGATTCCCTCATTTCTGAAAATAGGTCAACACAATATTCAAAGTTTAAAACCAAAAATTCCTTTAGTATTAAATTTCTTAGAAAGTTACAATTTAGATATATTAATTTTAAATGAAACTTGGCTAAAATCTGTCGACATCATTAGAATTTCAGGTTATAAAATATTTCGATCTGACAGTGACTCTGGCCATGGCGGTGTTGCCGTATTATGTAAAAAATCAATTAAATGTTCACGAGTTATAACTGAGACTTGTGATAGAGTGCAAACAGTTGCAATTACAGTTAATACTAAATATAGCGGTATTCTTACTATTTTAGGTTGTTATTGTCCTCCACGAAGAGGTTCATTCCCTATAAACTCCTTAAAAAAAGTTATAACGGCTCTGCCATCTCCAATTTTAATTCTAGGTGACTTCAATGCTCACCATGTGGCCTTCGGATGCCAAAATAATAAATCAAGAGGCATACAAATTTATGATATGTTAGATAATTTAAATCTTTGTATATTGAACACAGGCATGACAACTACAGTAAATAGACCAAATCAAACGCCTTCAGCAATTGATGTAGCATTTGCTTCACCTATTTTAGCTTCAATAAGCCAATGGTCAGTTGTAACTGAAGATCCATTAGGTAGTTATCATTACCCAACTTTAGTTGAATTACATGTTACTCCCGATATTTATGAATATATAGATCGACCTGAAAAATTTCTTTACAAAAAAGTAAACTGGGATTCATATTCAGAAAAGTCTTTAAATTCCATAAACCTTATTCAATTCAATAGTAATCCTTTATTAGCATATCAACAATTTTGTGAATTGATTAATAGTTTGAAAATAGAATATGTACCTGTAAAACGGTTTAATGTAAACATTAAAAAACATGTGCCTGTACCATGGTGGAATGAATTATGTTCAGACGCTGTAAGAAGTAGTAAATTAGCACTTTATATTTATAGACAATATCCCACATTGGAAAACTATATAATATACAAAAAAATTGATGCGGAAAAGAAACTTATAATCAAAGAACAGAAAAAAAATAGTTGGATTAATTTATGTTCTAGCTTCAATAGATTGACTCATATTGGACGAATATGGAATTTCATTAGAAAATTTAACAGGGTTAATTTTAATACTTACGAAACTAAGGATGAAAGCTGGATTGGCAATTTTATGGATAAATTAACTGATAAATGCAATATAATTGAAAATGATGACATGAATAATTTAAAGGAATATTTTAATTCTAATGAACTGAACACTCATTTGATTAAACCTTTTTCATTTTCGGAATTTGAATTATCGTTAAACAGTAGGAAGGATACCACTCCTGGATTTGATGACATACCCTATATATTAATTAAAAAAATGCATATTGATTGTAAAGTATTGTTACTTAATATATTTAATAACTTGTTTGAACTTAATGAAATTCCACAATCATGGAAGACCATTATTGTAATACCAATATTAAAACCCGAAAAAGAGGCTAATTCTGCAGATTCTTATCGACCTATTTCGTTATCTTCGTGTTTGTGTAAAATTTTTGAAAATATGTTAAAAAATAGATTAGACTTTTATGCAGAATCTAGACTTATATTACCTCCTCAGCAATATGGTTTTCGTAGAGGCAAGAGTAGTGTTGATAGCCTTTTAAAATATACTGGTGATATAAAATCTGCTATGTTAAATAATTCTTACGCTGTAAGTGTTTTTCTAGATGTCCAAGGAGCGTTTGATAATGTTGATTTACGTACTTTAGTAATTATATTACATAGCTATAATATACCTGGTAAAATTTCCCTTTGGATCTTTAAATTATTCTATGGCAGATCTGTGTATATTCGATTTAACAATAAGTTACATGGGCCAAAACAGACTTATAGAGGTGTTATGCAGGGTGCTACTCTATCTCCACTTATTTATTCATTGTACACAGCAGAAATATGTAAATATGTACAGACCAAAAATGTAGAAATATTGCAATATGCTGACGATATTGTTTTATATTCATGTAACCGACTCCTTGAATTGTCTGAAAAGTATTTGAATACTGCTCTTATACAATTGCATGATTATTATAATAACAAATTACAATTGAATATTAATCCTCATAAAAGTTCTGTTATGATTTTCGGTAATAATATCATTTGTAATAGTGTAAATATAACGTACGGGACAAATAATGTAAATATTAAGGTAGTAAAGGAAAATAAATTTTTAGGTTTAATTTACGATTCTAAGCTAACATTTTCATCTCATGTGAAACGAATTGTAAATAAGATGCAAAGAAGCTTAAACATATTAAGATATATGGCTAGTGTAAGTTGGGGAATGGATCCTAAAATTATAAACATGTTGTATAAGTCTATTGTAAGAAGTCATTATGAATATGGGTCCATTGTATATATACCTTGTATTAATTGTAATTTACTACGTAAGATAGAAGTTTGTCAAAATAGAGGCCTCAGAATAATAACAGGAGCAATGATTTCTACACCAATAAATTCTTTAGAAGTAGAAGCAGGCATTCCTCCAGTTATTATAAGAAATTCTTATATAAAAGAGAAATTTTATGTAAAAATTTTAAGTAATAAGTATCTTTTAAGCTTATTTGATGATAATGTTCTTTTACAAGGTAATTTTAAAAATGATATAAAACGACAATGTATAGATATCCAACGCGTACATGATTGGGATCTAGGGTCATTAGAAGTACAATTAACTAAGCCAGCAATGTATAAAAGAGAAGTTACGAACAATTCAACATTTAATTTTTTCATGAATACAGAAAAATATGAATATAGGAAAATTTATACTGATGGGTCAAAAACAAAGAAAGCAACGAAAGCAGCATATTTTGACTCTTACTTAAAATCTGGGCATTGTTTTCTATTAGACAAAAATGCATCTGTATTTACAGCTGAATTAATTGCAATTTATAAGGCACTTCAATATGTTAAACAAATTAGTACGGATAATGAGCAAATTTTGATAATTACTGATTCTCTTAGTGCGCTCCATGCATTAGATAATTATAAATTGTCTTATAAAGGAAATATATACTTATATAAAATCAGGGATCTCCTATCCGAAATTAATTTTAAAACAATTATTGAATTCATGTGGGTTCCTTCACATTCAGGAATCACTGGTAATGAAATAGTAGATAAAGTAATGAAAATAAATTACTTCAGTAGTAATAAAGTCCCAATGGTTCCAATGACAGATTACATAGAATTTTTGAAAGATAGAATGTACAGTGCCTGGAGTGCAACATGGAACGAAATTAAAGAAAGTAAAGGAAAGTGGTATGCAGATATTCAAAAGAACATTCCCAAGAAACCATGGTATTTCAATGTAAAATACTCGAATCGACATTTTATTACTACTATGAATCGCTTGCGATTTGGACACGGATTGTTTCCCTCACATTTAAAAAAAATAAAATTACAAACTTCAGAATCTTGCAACTATTGTGATGCTATTACTTGTGATTTGCAGCATCTAATTTTGAATTGCCCAGCCTTCTCTATAGACAGAATCATATTGATAGATGGTTTAATGAAGATTTATAAAACTGAAGACATTCCTCGCCTTTTACCATCTATCCTTAAAAATAAAGAATCTTATGAATATATTTATGAATACATTAAGAATACAATTAAGACATTATAAATTTATGGAAAAAAAAAGATAAAACATGTATTTAAATTAGCTCGTTCTTGCAATTGAAATGCAAAAAACAATGAATTGTTTTGATATGAAATTTAATAAAGATAGGCTGAAAGGCATGAAGCCAAGGCCGTAAAACCAATTAAAAAAAAAAAAAAAAAAAATGCAATAAGTAAATATGCACTTAAAGCGAACTTATAAATAAGAGCTTAATCTTTATTACCATTATATATGTTTGGCACTAAAATCCTATTTTATCTTCTTTTATTTAATCATATTTGTCACATTTATGTTAAATACCAATGAGTTTCATGAATTTTACAAATCACTTTCTCACGACATGAGGCAGGTGAATAATACAAATTATTTTAAAACGTTATAATTATTATATTTGATTTACAAATTTTACAATTCGTATCATGAACATAAATAAATTTTGTTTCTACTTCTTCTAGCAAGAAAGACAAGCCCACTGAGTTTCTTCCCGGATTTTCTCAGTTGAGTCCGTGTTGTAGTGTAAGAGAAAAAAAATGTAACTGAAAATGTATAAGTGCCCTGTAGTCCCATACACAATAAAGACATTTCATTTCTAATGTAATCTTGACTCTATTTAATTTAATTTAATGTAATTTCAATCTTGACTCTATGTAATTTATTTTAATGTACTTTTAATTTGACTCAATCTTAAAACGTTAATATTTTTAACATATTTTATATATTTTATTTCTTAATGTAATTTTTAATCGTACTAACATTGTAAATAATAAATTGTCCTCCTTGACATTGCAATGCCCTAACGGGGTTATTCATGCACACATCAATAAATTTGTACCGTAAGCATGATGAGCAATAAATGATTATGATTTCATGACAATCGTGGAACATTGCTGTCACTTGTTGAATTTACTGATCATGTCGCTCCAACATACCAATAGAAAAATAAAGTATATCGTGGATTCGTCTCATTGTTTACGTTACTCAATTGATGTGAAAGGACCGGAACCGCAACAAAGCATTTTCCCTCAAATTGAAAATTTTAAACACAATTCAGGAAGTTGGTAACGCCATCAAATATGACTTACTGCCAGGTAACCGTTTTGCTACCTTCGCCCTTTATTTGCGCAACGAAAAATTGTACACCGGCGTTTCAGAGGAATAAAATAAATTTATTTGGGATTCGGAAAATATATTACTTGTAGACACACTTAATGAGAACCCTTTTTACTGGAAAGGGCTTTTTTGAGTCCCCCTTTATGTACAGAATGGGCGAAAATACACTTTTTCAGTAATAAAGTTTCCCTTTTGCTCTGTTCTGTTTCTAAAAAGAAAAACGTTGCCTTTTGTTGTTACTGTACATTTGTACAAGAACAGTTCCAAGTTGCTTTTTGAAGTGAAACTTCTTTAGGCGCATGAGGGTAAAATTTTTACAGATGAAACGTCACGCCGGTATGCAACGGAAGTGTCGGAAAAGAGAAAGAGAGTGATCGAGACCGATTGAGAGAGAGTAAGACAGGGCGAACGTAACATAAGCAACTAGCCGTGGAGTGAGAGTAGGGAGCAAGCGAGTGAGAAAGATTGAGAGAAAAAGTGAGACAGAGGGAACGTCGTATTACTCCTTTTTCCCTTCCTCTTAATCTTGGAAATTTAAAGTTTTAGATTTGTATAAATATAAACAAGATTTATAAATTAGTTCGCCAAAGAAGTTTCACTTCTGACATGTGTACTTTGTACGCACGCATGTTTTTTTTTATTATAAATTGTTATTTTCAGAAAACTATTTTCCAAGGAATCTTTTACTTCTTTTTTATTATGCATTTTCCTTGCTCATCGTTTAATTTACTTTCCTTTTAATTATCGTTAAAAACTTCCAAACATCTTAAAATGTGCACTATAGCACTAAGGGAATCTAGTTACTATGAATTTCCATATTCCAGCTCTAGAGATATCTACCCTTTAACTAAATAAGTATATTATTTAGAGGAGTTTCCAACAGAGCACGTCAACTTGATTGGTCAATTTCCCCCTTTTGTTTTGCTACATTATTATTTATGTGGTCACTGCAGCTCATGAATCACTACCACTAAATAAGACAGGAATATTTATGTATCTCTAATCTATGATGGATTGCTTGAAGATTAAGGGTTAAGAATTAAGATGGATTAAGAATTAAGAATGAGAAGGGTTAAGATTAAGGGTATATCACATTCTGCAAACATGATATACAAAATTGCATAGTACGACCAACGCGTATCCTGCAATTTCGAAATGGAAAAAGATTTTGAAGGAAACACATATGCCTAGCAAGTTAGCAACGCACCTCTAAAGTCAAAAATATCGTGGATGGATAGATAAAACCTAAGGACGAACCCTTAAAATAAATGTGAAGTGATAAAAATCTCGCTTAACTCGAGTTTCACATTACAGTTCTGTGACGTCGTGGCATAAGTGTCTTGAACACGGAGGATGCATTTACTTTGAGCCATGTTTTGCTTTTAACGATAATATATGGGAAGTAATAAACGTCTATACCTATTTCTCCTTTATAACTACGGTGTTAAGTGCTACTGCGTTTGGTTTGAAAGGTGTGGTAAGAACATGACATGTACACACATAGGCGTACCAATATCATACAATATAATAATAATACTCTTTATTGTACCCAAAGGGAATAAATGACATAAAGTAACAAATTTAAATAACGATACAAAAGGCGGCCTTATCGAAAAACAGCGATTTCTTCCAAACAACCTTATGGTAAGGAGTTTATGTAAAAAAAAATAGGTGACAATGAGTAGAAACCGCTACAAACGCATCTGTAATTTCTCAAAAACAACTCCAGTGAATTTTATGGTTTATTATAAATGTTCATAAGCTACTTCACTAAAATGCCTGTAGTCGCGAAGTAGAATATGGCTACGGTATCCCCTGCCTGTCGTAAGAGACGACTGGAGGGGGCTTCTGGGGTTGCGGGCGGCTAGAGTGGGAGCTCTGACCGCCTAGCCAACAACCTCTGGAAGGACGGCGGCATGTGTGTCGTACACCGGAAGGCGTAGGGGACAGTCACGCTCCCCATGAGATGAGTCCCTAAGGGGCGCCGCGCTAAGGCGCACCGGTGCGTTCCGTTGAAGATCCCGGGGTCCCTTGCTAGCGCAGAGGCCATTGAGGAGGTTTTAGTGAGTATAAATCCCACATAACCTGGAGTCTCTCCCAAAGTTCGGTGTACCTTTTGAAGGTTTCCTTCCCGTCACAAAAAAAACTACTTCATTAATACTTTAAAATTAGCAGTTTATCTACTACATCCTCGGTTGAAAAAAATGGACAAAAGTTGGAATGTATTTAGTAAATAATCATTATACAAACTGTTTTCACTTACAAATACATAACCCCATGGGATCTTTCCCATGAATCTATGCATTAATGAGCGAAAGTAAGTCATACACAGTATAAGACAATGCTATCAGAAATACCTCGATTCAGAATAGAAATTAATTCATGTTGCCTGGTTGAAGATCGAATTTAAAACTCGTGCATCTGTTACATGTGCTAATAAAGCTTCATTACATGAACGCTCCGATTATTTCTTATTTATCGCGTGTATTTCTTAGGCGTATTGCATCTAAGAAATACGCCGGTTAGCTTACCTAATAATACTTGACCTATTATAATTTTTTATAGTATTAATTTTTGATTGCTATTTCTGCATAATTTATGATGTATTATAGTGATGTAACAAATGTTATTATTTGAACATTCGAATATCCACTATCGACATTCGCGAGTGCTATTCAGCTTTTTATTCCACACCAAGATGAGCGTCAGCAGGATTATTCTCAGGAAGGCGCAACTGCATCTACACATATACATTACATAACATTAACCAGTATAAAATGTAGAACTAGTGTAGATTTACCGACCTTTTTCTTTTGGTCGTCAAATTGCAATTCGACTTAAATTTGTAACCTTAACCTTTTTGGTTGTCAAACTGCAATACTATATACGCAAACCATTCGAACAATCATTGCGAATACGAATATATAAAACATGCGAATTTACGATAATTCGAATATTCACGAATGCGAATGCGTGTGTTCGAAACATCACTACAGGGTTACCAAGTCTCAAAAGTGTATTCCCCTAAAGCCTTCATTAAAAACCACAAAATCCCTCACAATGAATAATGATTTGGTATTCTTCGTGGCAACCTGACCTGACGACGAAAAAAAAGGTATTCGGGTGTAATGCATATGACCTTTTTTTTTAACCTGGCGGAAGATTTCCCTTTAAAAACAACTACGTATATGTTAAAGTTATAAAAACCCCTAAAATTACGCCTAAAAATATTACACCCGTAAAAATCACAATCTTACTTATTTATAAATAAGATTTGTGGGAAAAACCCCTAAGTTGGGAACCCTGCATCACTAGAACTTTATCTAATGGGCCAGATGCAATACTGACTTTACGATACCACCGAGTAATAAAACAGCATAAATGCATCTGCTTGGTTACCTCTAGCATCGCACGACCGTAATGGTTACGGTCCGTTCGGGTAATTTAACTGATAATGTCATCCGTTGAAAATGGTAATATGAATGTTAAGGGATTATTGCATATCCTGCCTATAAAATATGTTTTTATTTTTTTAAGTGCTTTTGTAATTTAAGTCTGCTTTATATACTTATCTTTATATAGGAAAAACAATAAATCCGCTCCATTCAGATGGCTCAGGACAGGTGGATGTGGCGCAGATTAGAGAAGAGAGAACTATCTCCAGCAGTGACAGTGGACTTTAAATGGCTGATAGATGTATGTATACATAGAAATAATAATTATTAAACAATAAAAAGCTCTTTGCTTAAAATAATTAGGTGGGATAAAACAAAAAGGTACTACAATAATACAATAATAAAATAGATACGAGTATATGAAATTACCAATTATTATATTCCCGATGGCAAAAACTATCATATTTTTTATTTAATATCTCATTCGCGCCAGAATGGCTGAATGGATCAGGTATGGAATTCTTTGATACCGAGAAAATGTACGGTTTCCGCGAAACAGATAAAATGCTGGGATATAAGAAAAGGTAGTATTAATATTAACGTCTTACTTTCCAAGTTTTTCTGAATAATACGCACCTAATTGAGTTCATTTTATACAAATACCTCCGTCTTATAAAATCGCTATAGCAGTGTGATATTAAAGGACAAGCTCATACGACAAGCGCTTAACGCACGCAAAATCTTTGTATAAAATGCACATGGTGGTCGCATGTCAGGTGTTAAGCGCGGCGAAAGCCATTTTTGGATAAACTAACCCAAAATTACGTCTATCGGCGTCAAAAACGCGAGTTCATCCGAACGATAACATAGAAAACCAATGTTCTAAAACGCGCATTGACGTGCTCTGAAAACAGTTGAATGCTAACGCAACGTTCAACGTGCACTTTATTAAAACACGCGTTAGCAGGTATTAAGTTGTGAAAACACGTCAACAAACCGCGCGTGAAACGCTTGTCATGTGAACCTGCTCTAACTGTCAGAACATTAGATTATTACATGTCAGAGATATCAAGATAAACACGCAAAGGGAAGCTCTTTCGCACGGGAACTAATTATACTAATACCGACCTATATCTTTAAGATTGAATGTGATACGACTGGGGTACCACGGTCACGTCTATTACAGACGTAAAGACATTTTTGGATTTCAATGGAAGGGTGTGAATACCGGCTTGCTTACACATAAGGTGACTATGATAGTTATCAGGAGTGAAAATGCATCGAGCTTCTACCTTAAGTGGATATATGGGTACCCATTTGGGTCGAAACGCAATTCAGTGATTCATGTTATACTGCTATTCTTGCAATGTCAGTGAAACTAATACACTGAAATGTAGCAAATGTCGTTAAATCATCAAGTCTAAACTATTACAGCTAAACTACTACTAGAACCATGAAATTTGAACAATCGGTACGATTTATATAAAAAAGAGTGGACTATGGTGTCTAACAATTGCACTTGGCCAGGGCTGTGGCAAATGGCCCAAACCGTCTCATCATGAGAAGAATTAAAAACATTATGTTTTATAGTCTACACGTACGAAGTCGCGGGCAACCACTAGATGTATTATATAACAATAGGTCTAATCTAACATTATTATGTTTTTCATATAAAATATTTTTAATCCAGTATAATATTACTTTTTAATATTCCTGTATACAAGAATCTTTAAATAATGTAATAATGTATGTTACACACATTTTTCGCATGGGAATGTCAAGGGTCCTAAGAATGTTGAGCGATCCCACCTAAAGGGTGGCCGGTCGATAACCTTAATGAAATATCCGACAAGACGTGCATGGATGTACTCTTATATAATGTGTTACTATAGAAATATTCCTTGCGTCAATAGCCGTACAATTCACGTCCCTGTAGTTCCGGGATCAGAATAGGGCTACGGTATCCTCTGCCTGTCGTAAGAGGCGACTAAAAGGGGCTTCCGGGGTTGCGGGCGGCTAGAGTGGGAGCTTGAACCGTCCAGCCAGGCGATCCCGGGAAGGACGGCGGTATGTGTGGTCGCATATCGTCGTATAGACTAGACGGAGCGGTCGGCCTAGGCGCCCATCTGGGAGGAGCCCGATGGGGCAACACGCTTAGAGGATTCCGGTGGTGTTTGTTGGAGATCCCGGAGTCCTCTTTTTAGCGCCGAGGATGGCCACCGGGGGGGTTTTAGTGCGGTAAAAATCCCACATAACCCTTCGTCGCTCCCACGGCGTCGGGTACCTTTTGAAGGTTTCCCCCTCGAAAACAAAAAAAAAAAAAAAAAAAAAAAAAAAAAAAAAAAAAAAAAAAAAAAAAAAAAAAAAAAAAAAAAAAAAAAGCCGTACAATTCAAAATTCATCTTTAAATCAAAGTTCTTTGTCCAAACAGTCCTTAAATTAAAAACTTAACTTAAATTTGAGCTCTGAATACACTGCAATTAGTGGCATTTTATTATATTTTTGTTTTAATAATTAACGGGTACTCACAATATGCGGTTTTTGAATTCTTTAAGAATCCCTTTTGCCGATATTTCGTCCCAGTTATATGGATCGTGGTCACGGCGAAACTGCGGTGGCGGGGAGAAACCGTTGACAAGCACTAATTGTAGATTAACCTATCTACTCTACGTCTAGTTCGTTTTTCATTTTTAAGTTCCATATCACGACACACTACACTAACTGTATCTTTACGCACGACACTATGCACTTTTTGTGATTTACATAAACTTACCACCGGATTCCACGTTTGCGCTAACTTAAAACCATCTTCTCTGTTAAAGACCTTCATGACGTCACGCCTACTACGTTATGTGAATCTGTAAATCTGAAATGTAAAAATATAGAGAAGTGCATGAGTGACCTCTAGTGGCTTCTCATTCGTGATTTTGCGCTTTAATATATCCTGGTTGAAATGTATGCCTTATCGGAAACCTTGTGAGGAAGTTGAAACACTGAACCTCGGCCGTTAACCCTTACATTCCATCGCATTGCATCGCGATATGAAACACGCTCTAAACCTAACGCCATAGTGTAGAATGGGTAGACACGCTAAAAGGAACCATAATTTAGGCTGCCACTCAGATAGTCTAGCACACCTTATGCGCCATTTCTCCACAATTAACACCTCGAACCTGTCCACCAATTCGCACTTGGCCAGCGCGGTGGACTATGGCCTAAAACTCTCTCATTCCTAGAGAAGACCCGTGCCCAGCAGTGAGACAATAATGGGTTGACAATAATACCTCGAAAGTTCTCAGTAACATGCTCAATGAGTAAGTAAATATTTTTTTAATAAATGCCATTTGTATTAAATAGCTACATAAACAAATTGTGATAAAAGTTGAAACCAAAGTAAGTGTTTGAGTGCTCTGATGAATAAAATTGTAGAGGCTTTCATAAAATTGTAGAGGATTTCAATTTAATTTTAATTTTCTAAATACCAATAACACTATGAGCTAAAACTTTCGCAGAAATTACAATTGCATAATACATGAACAATAAATATAATGTGTTTTTCTGACTCCGCTGTCCATTTTTAATTTTATTCTTAAGTAGTTGACCCGGCGAACTTCGTTCCGCCTAAAAGGTCTAAAATCTAGAATTATCGGTGTTCCTCTACTATATTATGCATTTATTATACATACAAACCTTCCTCTTGGATCATTCTATGTAATAAAAAAACTGCATTAAAATCCGTAGCTTAGTTTTAAAGATTTAAGCATATTTTAAGCATACCTACATAGGGACAGAAAGCGGACAACAACTTTGTTTTGTACTATGTAGTGATTTAATCTACCAATAGGTACTTTTGAAGTCACATTTTTGTTCTTAATTAAGATTTCCCACTCGAAAATAAAAACAACACTTTCGTACTACAATTCTACCCGTTCTAACCGTAATTTTAAAACTTATTCAGAAATTCTTTTCATTTCATCTTCTTAACAGAATTAGCCTTAGATCTGGTACTAGAATTTAAGAAATGTAACTACCAATTTGTAAGCCCTCTGAGCTTAACCACGTAATAAGGTCGGGCTGATTTTATTACTTTCGGGAACATAAAACTTTATACCGAAATTTCTAATACTAATATTGAAAAAATCTTAGAGTTCATCCATATTGAGCACTAAGAAAAAATATCTTAATATTCATTCTTTAAAGAAATCTCCTAGGTATAAGGAGTAAAGTACTTCATGTCATACCTACTGATTATTATTTTTTTATATTTCACTTTTTTTTGTTGGAAACCTTTTGTACAGAACCCGCAAAATTACTAAGTAATCATGTGGTGTTTTTGATGGATTTTGGATGTCGGTGTGCGTCGACAAATTCATAGTCATCTTTTCTCATATTCTCAAAAGAAATATAACGTTGAAATTAATGCATTATATTGCATTTCGTTCACAAAGTAAAATAGGAACATTTAACCACTTAGCAAACTGAGTCTAAACTCCACAACCTTCTCAAGAGTAATCAAGCCCAGAACTGGCGCGTAGTTATCTAACACGCGACGTCTAGAGAATTCTGGTTTAACTGTGTCTTTTTAATACTAACTCCTTTATTATATTTTAATAAAAAAATAATAATAAATCTAACATTTTAAAATTTAAAAATATTACAGACATATGTATGTCAAACAAATGCTAAAAACAGAATAAAATAAGTATTTATGATTTATAATTTTTTTGTTATGAAAGCAGGGCTTTCATACAACAAACGTGAACTTTGTGAAATTTGCCGTATTTTATAGAAACCCTTGGTGACTGGCTCCCACTCGCACTTGACCTTTTTTATATTATTATGCATCTGTAAAAGGCAGGTTTTTCGCCAGCATTGTATAGTCACTGACCAGACTGAAAGCGCACGACTGTTTTGACGCGTCAAGTAATTGCCGCAAAGTCCTTTCGATTTTTGCCAAAAAGCTACACTGATCGGATGAGCTACAATCGCTTGCGAACCCGCATAAGCCATTTCAAACACTAGCCGCATTTTTGTATTTGTGGTGGTTTGTTGAGATTAGACATACGCTTGCCAAATCCTAACAAACCATCACAGATTCTACATGCGGTATAAATAAATCAGCTAGCGTAACAAAATTAAGCACATATTAATATTTTCTTACTTGCAGTTATTACAAAAAGACCCTGGAACTTTTTTTTTATTTGACTGAAGTAGCAAACGAGCATGCAGTCCACCTGATGGTAAGTGGTCACTGCCACATGGACATCTGTAATTAACTTCATACAGAACATGGGTTTCATCTGAAGTCAATCACAGATGCGTTGCTACTCTCGAGGACTATAATGGTCACCTTATGTAAAAGTGTGCCGGCAACCACACCCTTCTATCTAAACGCAAGAAATGCTTCACGCTAGAAATAGGTGTGGCGGTGGTACTTCCCCGGTCGAACTACGCTGGTTCTACCACTTTGTTTTGTCTTTAATACAAGTGAAAAGTAGGCAATTTACCAATTTAACATGATATTTTTTTATATTCATCGCAACGAAAATGTTCATTTAACATACATAGAGGCGTAATACGACGCAAAACCAATTACGAGACGCAGTGCATACTTGAAATAATCCACTTCAGAGTAATCAACCCCAGAAACTGGTAACGTGGTACAGTCACGAGCAATAAGATGTGACTACGAACAGATTAGCAAAAGTATCTGACCCAAGAAGGAGTTCAATAATATCTGACTACACGAACGCGGCAAAAATATCTAACATTGAAAGGCAGCATAATGCAGTAGCGTTAAAATAATGTAGATGAACGTCAAATCACATAATTTTGACGCTACTGCATTATGCTGCCTTTCAATGTCAGATATTTTTGCTGCGTTCGTGTAGTCAGATATTATTGAACTCCTTCTTGGGTCAGATTCTTTTGCCAATCTTCCATAGTCACATCTTATTGCTCGTGACTGTACGTAGTTATTCAACGAGCTGCAACGCCAAGAGAGTTCCTACTGAGATAACTACATATGTACTAGTTAATAACTCTAATTTTCTCCGCATATAATGATGTTGTACCACCAAGTTGTATAATCAAAGTATATGTTAACTTTAAATTGTAAATGAAACGAAATGTCTTTACTTTTGTATAGATCTACGGGGGCCCTTACAAATTGTCAGTTACATGGAGAAGATCCGGCAAGAAACGTAGTTGTACTTTCTACTATACGATTTTTTTTTTATTTGATGAAGTAGCAAACGAGCACTCAGTCCACCTGATGGTAAGTGGTCACTGCCGCCCATGGACATCTGTAATCAACTTCATACAGAACATGGGTTCTATCTGAAATCAAAAACAGACGCGTTGCTACTCCCGAGGACTATGATGGTCGCCTCATATAAAAGTGTGCCGGCAACCACACCCTTCTATCTCGCGCAAGAAATGCTTCACGCTAGAAATAGGTGTGGCGGTGGTACTTCCCCGGTCGAACTACACTGGTTCTACCACCTTCAAAATATGCGATTATATAGGTTTAGGTGTCTGTCCGTCATTTTAGAACAAATGGCCTGTTACCACACAAAATCCTACAACGTTCGTTTTCAAATTTTCATAATTTAAACACTAATTGTTGTTATAAGCATGAAGCCATTATATATTATGAAGCCTTCAGACCCTTTTGAGTACACGTCTCTCACGGCCTCTATAAATTGCCCCAGTCGACGTCACTAACACATCCAGAAACAAATGATACGATTAGCTGTAAATGTAGAGATTTTTTATGTATGTACCTAAGGCAGAAGGGCTACCTGATGGATAGTCACAGTCGCTTATGGGCATTTGCAACACTCGAGATGTCAACCATCATCACCGTATTTTTAGAATTCTTTTCGCACCTTTCCTGAAGAACCCCATTTTACAGTGCTTCGGAAATAGCTCAGGAGGAAATTCATTCCACATCTATTATTTATCTTCTATATTTACTACATATACCAGACAGTAGTACGATTCATAGTCACTGCTTTAGGCTTACAACTTTAACTGTATCAATTTCATCACCGAACATATATTTTTTTCTAAATACATCCATTTTTTAATTTTGACAAGAAAACAGATGACAAAGAGGAAAGGTCACCCAAACTTGCCAATTAAGTAAATGCCTCTTTATTCTTCTATATTATGATCAGTTTTGAAGCCGCGAGTTAAATTGTACGACATAACCAAAAGTAAACGTTTTAAAGTTTTTTTTATATTTCACCAACGTTCGTCCTATTATGATCGTAACGAAGGGAGCATTTGTAAAAGGCCACAAAAAGTTAAGTATGTAATAATTTTACACCAAAATGGGACACCAGGAAATAAAAATAATGGAGAAATGGAACAGAGGTGTAACTGCAAATGGAACGTGGTGATAATACAAAAGCAAAATATAATAAAAAGTTCATATGTGCGGCCGATGGATCCCCGTAAGAAAGTTATCGTTCGGCCACGAAATATCCTTGGGTGTCGCAAACTTCAGCGTATATTTTCACCAAACTTCGATAGGTAAAAACTGATCTTAAAAGAACCGTCTAGTCAACACATTGTACTCCATTGTACATTTTAAAGGTGGTAGAACATTGTAGTTCGACGGGGGAGGTACCACCGCCACACCTATTTCTAACGTGAAGAATTCCTTGCGTTTCGATGGAGGGGTGTGGTTACCGGTACACTTTAATATGAGGCAACCATCTTAGTCCTCGGGAGTAGCAACGCGTCTGTGGTTGATTTCAGATAAAACCCCTGTTCTATTTGAAGTGACTTACAGGTGTCCATGGGTGGCAGTGACCACTTACCATCAGGTGGACTGCATGCTCGTTTGCTACTTCATTATTATAAAAAAAAAACTCCGCTGGCAACGGTTTTCCAATCAGAATGACGGTCAGTCCGCAGTCAACAGCGCTGGTCAAGCGATATTTGGTAGACGTCACATCACTTCAGATCTTTGAGAACTTTTTTTGAGGAACGTAGGTGAACTCAGGTGCGTAGGTTTCCTCCACTCTAAAGCAGTGATAATTATTTGGGATACGTAAATATTTACAAATAAATCTGTGGTGTACATTTGCGTGCGAGATTGGAACCCTAAATTAGTACGTGCGAGATTAGGACTCTCAAACAAAAGGCCGAATTTCAACCGACTGGCCACCACAGCTCAAATAATACTAATACAGCTTATAATAACGGACACGTAATTCGGTTTAAGCCTTTAACACTTGCAGCGCAGAGTGATGCTTGACATAAAAACTTCGTGGCCCTTGGGTAAATCTTTTTAAAAACCATATTAATATTATAAATGTGAAAGTGTGTTTGTTTGTTCCTCTTTCACGTCATCACATAGCTCTTATATGATATGGTTTATATGCTGGGAGATAGTTAGGAGGGCGGAGAGTGACGTAGGCTACTTTTTACTGCGCTCTATCATTCCCATGAGAGTTTCAATGTTTTGTTAGTTGATACATATTTAGTAGTTCCAGACGTTGTTAATAGATGGCGTTAGTAAAATTCATTTGCAAGTTCTAAATCACGCTATCAAATGCTAATGTTAATTCCCTATGACCGTGCGGGCGAAGCCGCGGGTAAGAGCTAGTAATTAATAAATTGTGATGCAATTTTAAACAAATTGTAGCGTATAGAGATTACACAACCGGCCGCGAACGAAGCTCGTTTGTTAATATGTGCAAGTACTTACACACTTGTTCATACGAGAAAGAGATAAAGAAATTCGAATAGAGACCATAACGCGTTTTCCTTACGTAACGTTAAACCGCGTTAGGGAAATTCGTTCCAAAAACCTTTCGCACTATTCATGGACTAACAATCCCTTTGTAATTCGAGAAGGCTTGTTTCGTTTAACAGATGTATTTTAGTCTCTCACGTACTGTAGATTACGGCGCAACTCCAGGAAACAATAAAGATTGGCTCGTAGAAGGGACGATACGTTTTCTAAATTCTTTCCCAGCTATAAATAACGCCATTGCAGTTGGCAAACGGCCTACTGTGCCACCGATTTTCGTGTGCCGTGGTGCCGTAGGTTAGTTCTCTGTGTACGTTAGGGAGTGTAAAAATATCTTTAAGATCATTAAAAGAATCGCTAACTATACTGCTTGAAATACAATTCAAAAAATAAAAATGTGTGCGTGTACTAGCGTACACTAGTAATAAGTGGAACTTCTTTATGACGTTATTTTTCAAAAAATAATTTACTATATGCAACTTTACAGAAATTGGTTAAATAAAGTTAATTTAGATAAAGTTTAATAAAAGGCTTTTATTAAACTTTATCTAATAATCTATTCTATAATAATCTATCTAATATCACGCGTGGTAGGTATAAGAAAAAGACGGCGCGTAACGAAAAAATGTTACACTAAATTTTTTTCCAACCCCGATAAAGAAGTTTCACTTCAACCAACCCCGATAAAGAAGTTTCACTTTAATAATGACTCGTAGGTAGGTACATGTAATTTACCACCTTTAAATAACTGTAACTTATATGTTTATACATGCTATAGTTGCATGCATTATCATGTACCGGAATGTATTATAAAAGCGCCGACACGTAACAAAATGCCTATACTGACAGTTGTAAGAGATGAATTATGAGCATATTTCCATGGGGGATCCAATTATAGGCACGTAACTACTGAAGGGCACGCATATCATTTGCGACCAAGAAAGATGCACATCAACATTTACTACGCTAAAATTAAAGAAATAATTTGTAATTAATAAACACATCAGCCTGAGCTCGACACCCCAATCTCCATATTGAAAGAATTTTAAATAGACTTGTATAAATTTATCGGCAATGGCACTCATCAAAAAAGCGGCTTGCGTTCACATTGAAATTAATGCACAACAAGTAACCTTTCCCAACTAGACTGATTATTAAAGTTTATCGAAACCAATAAAACTTCATATCATAAAGTCTTCATTAAACTAGGAACAATAATAAATAATTCAGTAAGGAAGCACAAAACACGCAACTGTTTACTTAACATTTCAGAACCCGCTCTGCCGGACACTGCGCGTGTTAATTGCGTACAGTGCATCGTTTTAATCGAATAATTTCTTGTTACTATATACTTGTAATTCTGAATAAATGTAAGCTGACAATAAATGAGTAATTATGTTCAAGAAACACGTATTCTACTACAACGCTGAATTCATAAACGAGGAATGCAGTTCTTGGTTTTGAAGTTTCAAGACAAAGTTTAAGATTGTCGTAAATTATGATATAATATGAACCTAAAAAATCAAACGGGATTAACTCATCTAATTAGCAATAAAAACCAACTCATATCAAAACTTAAACTCCTTTATACCAGGAACAATAATAAATAATTCAGCAAGGAAGCACAAAACACGCAACTGTTTACTTAACATTGCAGAACCCGCTTCGCCGGACGCTGAGCGTGTTAATTGCGTACAGTGCATCATTTTAAACGAATAATTTCTTGTAGCTATATACAGTAATTCTAAAGGAATTAACGCTGAATATAAATGCGTAATTATGTTCAAGAAACATGCATCTACTACAACGCTGAATTTATAAACGATTATCGTAAATTATGATATAATATAAGTTTAAATAAATAAACAGGAATAACTAACCTAATTAGCAATAAAAACCAACTTATATCATAATTTTAACTCCTGTAAACGAGGACCAATAATAAATAATTTAGCAAGCAAGCACAAAACACGCAACTGTTTACTTAACATTGCAGAACCCGCGAATGCGTAATTATGTTCAAGAAACACGCATCTACTACAACGCTGAATTCATAAACGAGGAATGCAGTTCTTGTTTTTGAAGTTTCAGGGCAAAGTTTACGATTATCGTAAGTTATGATATAATATGAATTCGAATAATTAAACGGGAATAACTAACCTAACTAGCAATAAAAACCAACTTATATCATAACTTAAACTCCTTTAAACGAGGAACAATAATAAATAATTCAGTAAGGAAGTACAAAACATGCAACTGTTTACTTAACATTGCAGAACCCGCTACGCCGGACACTGAGCGTGTTAATTGCGTACAGTGCATCATTTTAAAAGAATAATTTCTTGTTACTTTACACTTGTAATTCTGTTTGAATATGAGCTGAATATAAATGCATAATTAGATTCAAGCAAAACGTATCTACTCAAAGCTGAATTTATAATCAAGCAATGAAGTTCTTGTTTTAGAATTTTAAAAAAGAATTTTTGTTTTATTGTGAGTTATGATATCATAATATAAAAAATCGGAATAAACAAACGGGTTAAACTAATCTAATTAAGGAAAGCAATAAAAACCAACTTCATAACTTAAACTTCTTTAAACGAGGAACAAAAATGAATAATTCAGTAAGGGAAAGGAACAAAAGACAAACACTTAACGTTGCAGACCCACGACGCCGGACGTTAAGCGTGTTATTTACGTACGTTGTATCAATTCAACGATTTTCTTGGTAACTTACGCTTGTGATTCTTAATTAATCATACTAATATTAAAAAGGCGAAAGTTTGTGAGTGTGTATGTTAGTTACTTCTTCACGTCTAAACGGCTAGAGTGACTTTTTCATAAAATTTGATACTAAGTTAGCTGACATTCTGTATTAACATACATAGGTTTCTTTTTACTGTGGGAGAATGTCTTATTTCCACGGGACAATCGATATATCGATTTTTTGAAGTGAAACTTCTTTAGGCGCATGAGGGTAAAATTTTTACAGATGAAACGTCACGCCGGTATGCAACGGAAGTGTCGGAAAAGAGAGAGAGAGTGATCGAGACCGATTGAGAGAGAGTAAGACAGGGCGAACGTAGCATGAGCAACTAGCCGTGGAGTGAGAGTAGGGAGCAAGCGAGTGAGAAAGATTGAGAGAAAAAGTGAGACAGAGCGAACGCCTTTGCGGCCGACTCGCCAGTTACGTCCAAGGTTTGCACGCCTACGAGATTATAGCGTAAAAACTCTGCTACGCGCTACGAACAACGCAGTACGAGCTATGGCTGTAGAATTTCCCCGTAACTTGAGTGTGAAATTAGGGCTTATCGATTTAGGTCTGGGCATGTAGGGTTAGAAACTTGGCTCTACACGGGATCTGATTACTTTTTGACAGTGCGAGCTATATGGTCTCGTCTTGGCAACATTTAACATGAAATGTTTTTGTGGGATTTCATTTCTTTTTGTAGGTTGCTTATGATAGAAAGATAAAATGAGCGACAAATACAAGTATTTTTTTGTCGCTCATTTTTTCTTTCTTTTTTTGGGGTATATTTCTTGTGCATCTGAGATGCCTTTTTTTATAGCCCATTCTCTATCTTTGCCTTTATTTTTCGTTGGCTTACTATTTACAATATGCGATAGTTCAGGGTGATACTTGGATCTTAGACGATTATATTCGACTATCGCAGTCTGTTGTGCCTTAATACTACTGAAGTCTATATTTATAAGGTGAACACCTTGTAAACTAGTCACTCTAGAGAGAGCTACATAAGCCTGCCCACAAGAGAATGTGGATGACCCGATTATTTTTAGCTACTGCGCGGGGACGAGGGGGCAGGCGGCGGGCGTTGGCGCATACTATACTTACGATGCTTATGTTCAAAAGTATAGGTTGATTAATAAACACTTACCGAAGTGAAGTGTAGTAATATTATTCATATCTAAGTACTTATGGGTAGGATAATGTTTTGATTTGATGAAAAGTTTGTGTTCTATGTACTTGTGTATAATTTTCAGATCTCAAGCAGGAAATAGGGAATTAAGTTTCCCTATTTCAGATTTTTACCCCTCCGCGGCCGCATTCAGACCTCTAGCGTCAAAAGTTGCGGAAGTCTCGAACAAACTTTCACCCCCTAGTTTAAGGGGTTGGGGGGTAAAAGTTCCAAGTTTTAGGATTTTTTTGTTGTTTGGGTACTAATACTAGCTTACATACCAAATTTCAGTTTTCTAGGACTTCAGGAAGTACCTTAAGAATTTTGTTGATCATCAGTGAGTGAGTGACGAAATCGGGGTATTTTAGATATCAATAAAATCTAAAGTATAAGAGCTATGCAATTGAAACTTTAGAGGTTTATTAAGTCTACCACTGACATTATATCCTGAAAATTTTGTCTGGTATAACCCAACCAAACTCAAGTTATGAAGGTTCAAAAATACGACGAAGCGCTTCGAGAAAAGGTAGGTAGTGCCCTTGCGCTTGCGCTTCGCTTGGCTCGTCTTGGCGGGGGCACTACCGTGCCCCCAGATATATATATAATTGCTTATGTTGATAAAAAATACAGTCCACCTGATATCATAGTAGTCACTACCGCCCACAAACATCTGTACGCAATTTCACTTGCGATGAGTGAGCACAAATTCTACAGCAATAAGTATTAATTGCTTATTGTCACGGTTCTAATCAATCCCAGATTGGATTTGAGTTTTGCCTCTGAGGTCTAAGTCTAATGCTTCATTTGTCTCTCCATTAAATCCTTCAAACCAGAACACAAACAATAACAAATGTGACGATGCTCCAGCTGGAGTGAAACTTACAGGAAATATAATATCTTTTATGACATACTAGCTCTTAAACAAGAATTGCACGTCTCAAACGCGAAGCGTTTCTAATATTGCTCTATTCTCACCTCGTCAATATTAAGCAATTATTTCGACTTAAATTGCCTTTATCACATATATTTATTTGAAATTCTATTTTTTGTGATTGTCGCATTGTTTGTCAGTACCCTAACAAGAGGTGTCTGCTGGCATCGAGTAGTTCCCGAGGACCAATTATGACAATTGTATCAAATGTAACGAACAATAGTTTTTTGTGGTACATTGTTTTTCGCTCCTGCTTTTGTTTTTATACTTGAAAAATATTGTAAAAATTGTAAAAACAGATTGGACATCTTTGTTATAAACCAATCAAGGTTTATAACAAAGATGTCCAATCTAGTTATGGTTGGCTGTGTACCGCTAACATATTATGATTTAAAGGGTGTGTTAAGTTAGTATTTCAACGTCCCCGTAGCTCCGGGATCAGAATAGGGCTACGGCATCCCCAGCCTGTCGTAAGAGGCGACTAAAAGGGGCTACCGGGGTTGCAGACGGCTAGAGTGGGAGCTCGAACCGTTCGGTCAGGCAATCCCAGGAAGGACGGCGGTATGTGTGTATGTGTCGCATAACGTCGTAAAGACTAGACGGAGCGGTGGGCCCAGCCGCCCATCTGGGAGGAGCCCGATGGGGCAGCGCACTCGGAGGATTCCGGTTGAAGCCGTTTCGAGATCTCGGAGTCATCCTTTTCAGCGCCTAGGACGGCCACCGGGGAGGTTTTAGTGCGGTAAAAATCCCACATAAGCCTGCGTCGCTCCCACGGCGTCAGGTGCCTTTGAAGGTTTCCCCTCGAAAACAAAAAAAATAAAAAGTTAGTATTTCGAAGCGTTTTATCTCAAGCCTCAGAAATAGTAGTAGTTCTATATAAAATGTTCACGATGTACACAAACGCAGTGACTATAAAATAGATTATATGTATACCTTTTGGTACATTTAAACGAAAAAATTTCTATATAACTGAAAGGGTCATCTGAGAACTACTTGTAATACATATACACAGCCTTTTCTTGTAATAAAATGAAAATTCCCTATATCTGCACGTCGCATGTTTGCAAAGAAAGTAATTACAGAAACGTTTTCCAACACAAATACGAATTTCATCACCCTTTGAAATTTGGAAATTGCAGAACCATTTACGAAATACTCATTAATTTATTATCAATAGTATGACCTCATTGCAACCAAATACCACAAGAGTACAAATATTTATAGAGTATTTTGGTTGCAATATAAAAAACTAATGTAAATAAAAGTTGTGGAGCTGCAAATATTTTCTTATTTTGGTAATGTTTATTTGTAACATTTATATATTAGAAGTATATTAAAAATGTTAAAGTAGATTGCGGAAATTAAATAGCTATAAATCCTAAGGCACGACATGGACCCAAAAGAAATCCAAAGTATGCGGATCCAATGGATACATTAATTGTTATTTTTTTCCAGATCGAGTGTGGGCGATCCCTGGGCGTGGCGCACCGGTATCATGTCTTATTTGTCCTGCCTCTGAAAATACGAACACCATGAGGCGCAGTGAGTACAAATGCTTACTGGGTCGAGCCTGTATCGCTGTATCTGTACCAGTGTAGTTCGACCGGGGAAGTACCACCGCCACACCTATTTCTAGCGTGAAGCATTTCTTGCGTTTCGATAGAAGGGTGTGGTTGCCGGCACACTTTCACATGAGGCGACCATCATAGTCCTCAGGAGTAGCAACGCATCCGTGATTAACTTCAGATCGAACCCATGTTCTGTATGTAGTTGATTACAGATGTGCATGAGCGGCAGTAACCACTTACCATCAGGTGGACTACGTGCTCGTTTGCTACTTCAGTCAGATAAAAAAAAACCTGTATCGCGCTCGGAGGGCTTAGGTTGTGTTCCACTAGAGATTCTGGAGTCCTCCACACAGCGCTAAGGATGTCCATCGGGTTAATGAGGTAAAAGTCCCACATAACCCAGCGTTGCTTCCTTTGGCGTTGGGTACCTTTTAAAGGTTTCGTTTTTCGTTTGACTATTAGTGGTTTACCAACTGTTGCCTGGATCTGAACCTCGGACCCCCTGATTGAGAGAGTAAGTTTCAACCATTACGCTATCACTGCTCTATGGACGAAGTAGCTGCTTACAAATAGGTATGCATACGCGCTTCCTACTTCCATATTACTTAAATCAAAACAATAGTGTCTAGTCATTGTATAATATAATAAAAAAATGATATCACCGGTTACCGGTACGTCGTCGGAATGAAATATATACCATCCCAACTTGGAATATAAAGTGGGACAGGGAATCGTGAGGAAAGTAAATGAAGCGAGCTCACACGACCCATGTCACCTCGAACAAGTTTCTTAACGACTTCTTACAATTTATGCCGGAAAATGACACCCTAGCTGCGAAATAAACCTTCCACCTATATGAAACTCTGATCGTAAAACAACTGTGATAATTATGTTAAGTAAGTGTCGCGCTAAGTGCCTATAGCCTGTTGGTGAAATTTTGTATTGAAATGTGGAAGTTTTGGGTTTGAATCCCAGGCTAGTCTGATTTTTCGAAGTTATGTGCGTATTATGTACGTACGGAAAAAATAAACGTGCAATGAACCTTTTTTTGTTTATGTGGGGGAAACCTTCTAAAGGTACTCGACGCTGTGGGAGCGACGCGGGTTATGTGGGATTCTTATCGCACTAAAACCCCACCGGTTGGCCGTCCTCAGCGCTCCGTTGAGGACTGTGATCTCCAACGTAACACAGCCGGAGTCCTCCGAGCGCGATGCCTATTTTAGGCTCTTCCCTGGTGACCGAATACGCTCACCGCACATTGACGACCTGCTTGACAGAAGGGTAAAAAACTGGTTTGACACGCTGTGGATTCTGGATTCGATTGCAAGCTGGTGACTGAATGATAAATTTTGATTCTTATTATAGGTTAGTTTAGGTTTTCGTCTTTGTGTTTGTCCTCGACTCAGAAGAAAATCCCAATATAGGTAAGGTTTTTATTCTTATTTTAGGTTAGGTTAGGTTTTCGTCTTTGTGTTTGTCCTCGACTCAGAAGAAAATCCCAATATAGGTAAGGTTTTTATTCTTATTTTAGGTTAGGTTAGGTTTTCGTCTTTGTGTTTGTCCTCGACTCAGAAGAAAATCCCAATATAGGTAAGGTTTTTATTCTTATTTTAGGTTAGGTTAGGTTTTCGTCTTTGTGTTTGTCCTCGACTCAGAAGAAAATCCCAATATAGGTAAGGTTTTTATTCTTATTTTAGGTTAGGTTAGGTTTTCGTCTTTGTGTTTGTCCTCGACTCAGAAGAAAATCCCAATATAGGTAAGGTTTTTATTCTTATTTTAGGTTAGGTTAGGTTTTCGTCTTTGTGTTTGTCCTCGACTCAGAAGAAAATCCCAATATAGGTAAGGTTTTTATTCTTATTTTAGGTTAGGTTAGGTTTTCGTCTTTGTGTTTGTCCTCGACTCAGAAGAAAATCCCAATATAGGTAAGGTTTTTATTCTTATTTTAGGTTAGGTTAGGTTTTCGTCTTTGTGTTTGTCCTCGACTCAGAAGAAAATCCCAATATAGGTAAGGTTTTTATTCTTATTTTAGGTTAGGTTAGGTTTTCGTCTTTGTGTTTGTCCTCGACTCAGAAGAAAATCCCAATATAAGGGCTATGAGTGTATAACAATGCCGTTGTTATTATCGTCAACCATCGATCCGTTGGCCTCTTAACCAGGTTGTAGCCAATAGTCAACACGCCTTGCAGGTGCATGCATGTCAGAGACCGTAGGTGTTGATGTTATACAGAAAGAAGCCGCTGTCCATGGACTTGTCCCTTAGTCCTACGATATCAAAACAGGAAGAGAATGAATTCATAACTGTCACCACACAGCATATAATTTAAACATTGGACAGTTAAAGCTTACATACATATAACTGTCGAGCCTAATAAAGATATTTCTTTAATCTAATGATTCCTTTTTAATTTATATCAAAATCGACCTCGTGCCTTCTTTCACCAATTTTCGCTAATCCTTATAGTTACGATTTTGCCATCCAGACACAATTGAGATAATCACTCGGTATATATTATGTCAAAGAGTACTAACAAATGCTTTAAGTTTTTATTAAGACTTTAAGAAAGACAAATTCACTCCTAGGTGAAGAAAGAAGTAATTTATAAGTTTAAAGCACCGAAGTTCTCTCCAAATTACAGTCTTAGGTAATAATGGACTGTAATTAACTATTGCAAAAATTTCTTCAGTGGCGTACGGTAAACATGAGCAAACTTTCAGTTTACTTCTAAGTTAGTATCTCATAAGTTCTGACATTAAAAGGGACCCCCTTCTTTCATGTTTTCAAATAAAAATATGCAAATAAATCTTAAACGTACTTAGTTTATTCCGTATAGTTTACTCCATAAAAGTCGAAATATCGACAAAAATGTAATAATCGCATACCACTTACTAAAGGATATTCACATCCGCTACGTATTAAAATTCCTAATAATTTTATTAAATAATGTCATATTTTATATGACATTAATTATGTTAAAGTACATCCACACTAATAAATCGAAGCGTCTGTATTTATTAAATTATCTAAAGTCCTTATGCTTATTAAGTAAAAACACATATGTAGCTGTTTTCATATTGGTTTGTTTATCTAAAGTGTTAAAAAATTAATTAATATTTTAAATAAGCCAAGTTCTTTTTTTTCTGAACTGAACTTTTTCTTTATTTTTATGAACTGAGTACTTGTTTGTTAAAAATTATTTACTTATATCATACGGTTAAAAATCGGAACATAAATTAGTGAGGTTGTTTATTTAAATAATAATTGTTGAATTTTACTTATAGTAAATTGCAAAACTTGCGTTTTTCTATTAAAATAAATTTTAATTATCGAGCCTCTCTAAAATTTACTAAATAATTCTCTTTATGCATATATTAAGATCATACTAGGTAATTTATTACCTATGCATTTAATTGTGAAATTGGAAAAAATATGTATTCTTAGGTCGAAAGTAATTGCGATATAACAAAAAACAATAATTTGTAATCATTTAAAAATCACAAAACAAAATATGTATATGATTTCTGAACGAAATAATTAATGTTTCTATTTCAAAAGGAGGAATAATACGTATTCTTAATTTAAACTTTATTGGATAACAATAAATAACAACTCATGTTCATAATTCAAACATTATTACATAATAAATCGAATAAACAATTTATGACAATACACAATACTTAGAGAGATTCTGAATTCGAGTATTACGTACTATATGCAGAGCTTAAATTTCAATAGGACAAGCTCGGTTATATTCAAACTAAATTCTATATGAATTTGATATTGGAAACAACCAAGACCTGTTTTCAGGCTACATTGACAACAAATGGAATTGAAAATGGAGTTCAAATATATTTCCTAAATACAACCAAAATTCTCAGGTCTTGCGGACACAATGATAAATGATTTAGTGTTCATTTCGAGCAATTCAGAAAATATGGTAATATTTCACATAAATTAAATAACTCGTCTTATTCGCCGACGACCCGCGTAGCGCAGCGGTTACCATACCGGTCTGACGCACAATGGGTCCCGGGTTCGATTCCCGGCCGGACAGGAATCCGAATGATGAGTTTAGATTCGTGTTCTGGGTCTGGGTGTTTGTGTATTCGTCTTGTGTGTGTCCATGGTACCCACGACACAGGAGAAGATCCTAGTGTGGGGCTATGAGTGTAGAAAGCGTGCGTGTGCGTGTTATTCAGGAATCTGTATCATTTTAGACATAATGCTCAGTGTATATATAAGGCAGCCTCAATGTCGATCCGATTACACGACGGAAGTACGAACCCGATCCAATTGCAGCGCGGTGTGAGACAGGGGGATGTGTTATCTCCGAAACTGTTTACCGCTGCATTGGAAGACGTGTTCAAACTGATGGAGTGGAAAGGATTCGGCATCAACATCGATGGCGAATATATCACTCACCTTCGATTCGCAGACGACATAGTCATCATGGCGGAGTCGATGGAGCACCTCAACACCATGCTCAGCGACCTCTCTGGTGCCTCTCAACGGGTGGGTCTTAAGATGAACATGGACAAGACGAAGATCATGTCTAACGTCCATGTCACACCCGTACCGGTTGTTGTTGACGGCACCACCCTCGAAGTTGTTGACGAATACATTTACCTAGGGCAGGCGGTGCAGATGGGTAAGTCCAACTTCGAGAAAGAGGTCACTCGTAGAATCCAACTCGGCTGGGCAGCGTTCGGGAAACTGCGCCATATCTTCTCATCCGATATACCTCAGAGCCTGAAGACGAAGATGTTCGAGCAGTGCGTGTTGCCAGTGATGACATATGGCGCCGAGACGTGGTCCCTTACTGTGAGCCTCGTGCGTAAGCTCAAGGTCGCTCAGCGAGCTATAGAGAGAGCTATGCTTGGTATTTCCCTGCGTGACAGAATTCGTAACGATGAAATCCGTAGGAGAACGAAAGTTACCGACATAGCTCTCAAAATTAGTAAGCTGAAGTGGCAATGGGCAGGCCACATCGTTCGTAGGACAGACAACCGATGGGGTAGAAGAGTCCTCGAATGGAGACCACGTCTGGGCAAAAGGAGTGCAGGCCGCCCCCCGACCAGGTGGACTGATGACCTGAAGAAGACGGCGGGTAACCGCTGGATTCAGATGGCCCAGGACCGGTCGAAGTGGCGCAGATTAGGGGAGGCCTATGTCCAGCAGTGGACTTTCAAAGGCTGATGGATGGATGGATGAGACATAATGATAACAACTTGTATGAAATTTTAAACTGTAATTAAAATAATATTTTAGTTAAAAATCACTTCACTTATGGCATACTTTATTTTCGGAGTAGGAACGTATCTGTGATTAGCTTCAATAATAATGTCTGTCCTTCATGATGTCGCTTACATGGGCAGCAGTGACCATGTACCATCAGGTAGACTGCTCGTTTGCAATTTCAATTAAAAACATCGTATGATTTTAAATCGAATTTTCATTATCACCTATTCACTGAACGATTTCCCACCTGGGAAGTAGGATTGTATGGTGCTCATCAACATGCACAACGCTTGCTTATCGCAACGCATGCGATACGTGCGTTGCCGCTGCGTTATCGGAACGAGCTTGTTAAATGTATCCCGTTAGGTTTGTGTGCTTTACTAAAGGCTGAGCGATAAGACTCAATTGTTAACCATCCTGAGGAAGTGATACTTTTATTACTGTCAGGAATGAGCGTGCAGTCCACCTGATAAGGTCGTTGCCGCCATGGATATCTGAAATCGACCCCAGATAAGATTAAAGTGTAACCTGAAGTTCGCTACAAATGGGTTGCTTCCCTTGCAGACTAAGTTTGAACGCCTGGGATATGTGCGTCTTCCGTACCACACTTTTCAGACCAGAAGACAGCAGCGTCTAACACTGTTGTTATTAGGCAGAAATAGATGTAGCATATGTACTCCCGGAATCGAGAGACACAGAATGCCACTACCTTTATATTGTACATACTAATAGGATAGTAGGCAAACTACGAAGGATTTGGTTACAGTGCCTTACGAACAGTTTATAAAATTGCCAGAAAGAGTATGGTCTGATCGGAGAGACCAACGTCATGCTGAGATTCGCCGCCGTGGGAGCAACACCGGGTAATGTGGGCATCCTCAGCACTACGTGGAAGATTCCAGGATCTCCAGTGGAACACAACCGGAGTCTTCCGAGCGCGATGGGCGATGCCCCATTCGGGCCCGTTCCAGTGAGTATAAATTACTCACTGCGCCCACTCGTACCGCCCGCTAACCCAGAAGCCCCTTTTAGTCGCCTCTTACGACAGGCAGGCGATACCGTAGCCCTATTCTGGTCCCGGAACTACAGGGATAATAAAGCGACCACGTTAGTCCTCGATCCAATGCGTATTTGATTGACCTCAGGTGGAATCCCCTATTTTATATAAAGTTGCTCATAGATGTCCATTAGCGGTAGTGACAACTTACCAAAATGTATACTTACTTCATACTAAAACCTGATAATGTTTTACGCCTAAAATAAGCGAACCGATGACACTTCCACGATTGCACTGTATCCTCGTTGGTACTTCTATAGGGGCGATGTTCCCCGGACCATACTTGTTCTTACAAAACGTTACACAAAAGTCGAAACAGAGCGGAAATCAGGTTTGAACTCATTGTTCGCGCCCTCATCAACATTCGCAACGCATTCTTATCTCAACGCACGCTGTATCAAGTTACGTGCGGAGCGATGCGTTATTTGTGGCATGCTTCGATATAGCTATAAGCGTTATGCATAGCAACCATTTTGTTTTTGTTAGTCTTTTTGTTCTTCTTTGTTTATTTGCACGCTTAATTGCTTTTAAAATGCCTAAGGGATTTTGATTGCATTGCTAGAGATGTTGTGTTATAATAGAAACTTCATACACATATTGGAGAACAGTCGTGCAAAAGCTTTTATATACAATTTAAATTAACATTTACATTTTACATTTACTTACTTTTTTACAATTTTGAAGTAGCAAACGAGCACAAAGTCCATCTAATGGTAAGTGGTCACTGCCGCACCTTTATATAGAACAATAGTTCTATCTGAAGTCAATCACAGATACGTTGCTACTCCCAAGGACTAAGATGGTCGCCGCATATAAAACTGAGCCGACAACCACACTTCCACTGAAACACAAAAACTTTTTCATGCTAGAAATAGATTTTTATTTTTTTATAAAAATATGTACCATATTTTTACTCTTATTTAACAAAGTATTTATAGTAATTTCGACCATCACAAAGCCAAAAAACTATAATAAAGTCAAATGAACACATGATTAAACGTGGCTTCGAATATATTTTCAATTCAGTACATTTTAATTAAACTCGGCAACTAATGCCAATAATATAATTCCAATTAATAATCCTCTCACATTATTTATGCTACGTACTTAGTACGGACTGCTAGTTAATTGAAATCTGCTTCGTGCATTTCAACATCTGTGAAGCTTGCATTCAGTTAGGGTGTGAGCAAACTGGATGCTTTAAATTGCGATTTTGCTACTAAAGTGGATCATTTCTGTTATTCACCTTATACTAATTGTACTGTAATGTAGTATTTACAAACAGCTTCTACTCGGGAGTCCCTTACTTTGCACCTGTGCGTTGTTTCGAATTTTATGCAAAATTTTAAAAGTAAAATTTGTTTCTGGTCTCGTCTCATCTCGTCAACCCATTAGTCTCACTGCTGGGCACGGGTCTTTTCTCACATTGAGAAAGTTTAGGCCTTAATCTACCGCGCTGGCAAAGTGCGAATTGGTGGACTTCACACACCTCCGAGAACTTTTTTTTTTTAAAGAACTCTTGGGTGTATAGGTTTCCTGACAAAGTTTTCCTAATTTCTAATACGCACATAATTTTAGAAAAATCAGTGGTGCGTGCCTGGATTTGAACCTCGGACCTCCCGATCGAGAGGGCAAGTTTCAACCATTAGGCTATCACTGCTCTAAATTTGCTTGTGTTTCTCAAATGTTTGTGTTTTAAAGAGCTCTACTTACATTAGAAGTATCGAAATTACTGACAGGTAAATTAGATTTTAACAGTGCCATGAAATGAAATGAAATGAAGTAACAGATCAAATTTATACGAGAATATTTTAAAATTTCACAAAAATGTACTTCTATAGCTTACATGATAACAAATACTAAAAACGATAAACAAAAGTGAATATATATAGAATCAATAGGGAAAATCCCTAAAATTCGTTAATTTTACAGACCACATGTGCATTACAAAATCCAAAGGTATCGGCGACAAAGGGCTAATACAAATGAAAACATTTGGAGAGGAGACACACGTCACAGAATAATGCAGGGTCGTAACTCACACCGTATATTGTTTTGCTATTGTAATTGCAATTCGATTCTTTTATTGCACAACTTTGTATTGAATGTACTAAAAAAATAAAACCAATCTATTAACACACTTTCTCACTCTATAAAAAATATTAATGTATATGATTATACATATTGTAAGAAGTCGAAACTTTACGAGCACCTTCGCTTACCTGTAGTATCGAAGCATAATTCTTCACTGTAGGCCTTATTCGAAAGTTTAGAATTTCCAACGTATACTAAGGTTAGCTTATAAGGCGTCTATTGCCATCCTCAGGTCAAAATCTAATTTTATCCGAGGCCTGCTACAGGTGCCTTGTGTGGCAACACTTACTACTATCAAGGGGATATGATCCCAAGGGAGTATTGCTCATAGAGCAGTCATACCCTAGTAGTGGATATTTGGTTTCTCAATCGCGCGCCCGAGATCAATTCCGTGGCGCGCACAAAGGATTTTTCTAAATAATTATCACTGCAATTATGTTTTATAAAATAATTATTGTTTTACAATTAACCACTTACCGAAACTTACCGAAACTTACCCACCTGACAGATTTCTTAAAAAAATCTTAAAGGTGATTAAGGAATACCGATTCACTTGGACAGGGCGGTGGACTGTAGTCTAAAAGCCTCTTACTTCAAAAAAGTGGCACACTAATGGATTAAAGACAAAGGTATATGTGGTCTCATTTTTTATTTCAGTAATATAAAAATCGCCTAAACGCAGGCACGCTCCGCAAACAGTGGCAAAGCTTTACCCATTATACAATACAAACGAATCATCCCCAAATGCATAAATCATGTGAGAGACATAAAATATTCACGGCAAGTGATTTAACGCGAACCGGGTACTGGCAATGAAATCGTTATAACTTAGTAATTAAATCAACTGCAACGTACTAGTTTACATACTTTGGCGCAGGGTTTTGTCTATGTTATGTTAGAGTCATTTCTCATTAGGTAACTCAATTTTGATGTACTTTTAATAAAATATTGTACGACAGTTGGTACGCTCCTTTTTATCAGATTGTACTAGCAAACGCACATGGCACTCGACCATATGTGGTATCTGCCGCCCACGGAATAATAAGCAACATAAGACAACTTAACTTACTTATCCGTAAGCAAACTTTATACAAAATCTAAAATCAAAAGGCGTTGCTACTCCCGAGGACTAAGATGTTCGCCTTGTAGAAAAGAAAGCTGACAACCACACCCTTCAATCGAAACGCAAAAAATGCTTCACGCTAAAAATAGGTGTGGCGGTGGTACTTGCCCGGTCGAACTATACTGGTTCTACCTGTATTCATGCAGTCACGCTAGAAATAAGTGTGGCGATGGTTCCGTTCCGGTCGAACTGTCTACGTTCTACCACCTCCTAAAGTATGTGTCTAGTATTAATTGTATGTGACTAGGTCTTGCAGGATTTGTTTTGTCTGTGTCATCATTCACGAAAATTCATGTGTCGATATTTCTCACCCTGATATTATTTAGTTGTCCGAATTATAAAGAAATAGAGAAAACTTCTTTTTCAGATTTTTGACTGAGAGCAGACATTACCGGCCTGACATAAAAAACTACAAAATAAAATTCAACCGAAATGCTACAAACCATACAAACCACTAAACCGGGAACTCCAGTCCTAACCATTGAAACCACTATACCACATATGTAGTCTAATTAAATTTAAACTTATTAAGGATTCTTGTAACAAAATTAAATTGTGTGGCTCTGAAATGGCTCATATTTTATTTACTGGTCACCGCTCGCCAACTGGCCTGTACGAAATTCCATACAAAATTCTGTTTGTGGCATCCACAAATATTATTATTGTTATCCTGGATTATTTGTACTCCAAAGCTTTGTATTTGTGGAGCAAAAGGTTGGATTTGTAGACTCTATAAACTAAGGCGATTTAACTAACTTGTTAATAAATATTTTTGATGAGAAATATTTACAGCGGCTGATGTAAACGATTGTTGGCGTGGCGACGCGTCGCCACGCTAAATCGAGTTAAATTTCGTTCTCGCAATTGGATAAATGTATATATTTAATGAAATTATATTTATATTTCCATTATACCATACATTTTTTGTTGTAAAATTTTGTTGATAAAAACTAGGTAAGTCAGGTTATATATTGGTTTATATTCTTATTATATTTTTGAGGTATGAGGTATCTGACTGAAGTAGCAAACGAGCATGCAGTCCACCTGATGGTAAGTGGTCACTGCCACCCATTGATATCTGTAATCAACTTCATACAGAACATGGGTTCCATCTGAAGTCAATCACAGATGCGTTGCTACTCCCGAGGACTAGAATGGTCGCCTCATGTGGAAGTGTGCCGGCAACCACACCCTTCTATCGAAACGCAAGGAATGCTTCACGCTAGAAATGAATAATTTGTGGAAATAATTATATGTTAAAATTTAAAAAAGTTGTATTATTAGGTAACAAACATTATTGTAGCAGATGAAAACAATAAATCGTATTTTAAATTTGTTTACAATGTTGCGAATTCCTGTAACTAAAGCTATCAGACTTTTATTCAAAACTTGGTACCCGTTTAGACCTCATTTTCTTTATGTATGCGAAGAAAACAAGCACACATATTTTTATGAGAAAACTTGCCCTCTTATTTTACATTCATGTTTTTGGTGGGATAATATAGAGTACATAAAGGTTTTCACTGACTCTTCAAAGTAGACAAGACTATATTTATTCTTCTTTTTCTGACGGCATTATTTACCGACTCACTTGCACATACGACTATATATTTCTCGAATGCTATTATGTAGGCCACTTCTCATTAAACTTATAAATTACCAACAAATATAAAATAACTTTTAATAATTGACTAACTGAACCGCAGGTTTCAGCTAGTCAATTATTAAAAGTTATTTTTAACGCGGGCGGCTGCAGGTTCGCCCGCGTTAAAAAATATCGATGTACCGATTGTCCTGTGGGAACAAGATATTGTCCCACCGCAAAAAGGAGTCTACATGTTAATCCAGAGTATCAGCTAACTCCCTACCAAATTGTATGAAAAACGCTCCAGCCGTTTAGACGCAAACTTTCGCCTTTATATTATCATTATGAAGTATGATATGATTAAACTATAAGTACAATTCTACGTATTTCATATAACACGGGTGGAAATTCTTATAATGACATAGAACCTGCTAATACTAGTGGATTAAAGGGTACGTGTCTATTTAATATTCCACTTACAACCAACTTAGTCCTTTTGTCCTTTACTGTATTAAAAAGCATGTAACATAAAGTCAGCTACGAACCACGTATTTTAATTTTTACCGTATATAAACTCATCTAATTGAGACAATGAGGGAACAAAGAATGTTTGAGAACGAAATGTTTTAATATTAAAAGCCACACGTTTCGAGCATAACAATAACTTTACGGCATGTACATTGTTCCTGTAAGCTTCATCCGGAAATTTATACTTAAAACAGTGTATTCTTTACCTATATCATCCTTATATACTCGTTAATAAACTGTGATAGAACAATTAAAAATATACTTCAGTTTTGTTTATCAACCTTTTTTTTTGTTCTCGTGGGGGAAACCTTCAAAAGGTACCCGACGCCGTGGGAGCGACGCAGGGTTATGTGGGATTTTTACCGCACTAAAACCCCCCGGTGGCCGTCCTCGGCGCTAAAAAGGAGGACTCCGGGATTTCGAAACGACTTCAACCGGAATCCTCCGAGCCCGTTGCCCCATCGGGCTCCTCCCAGATGGGCGGCTGGGCCCACCGCTCCGTCTGGTCTTTACGACGGTATGCGACCACACATACCACCGTCCTTCCCGGGATTGCCTGACCGAACGGTTCGAGCTCCCACTCTAGCCGTCTGCAACCCCGGAAGCCCTTTTTAGTCGCCTCTTACGACAGGCAGGGGATGCCGTAGCCCTATTCTGATCCCGAAACTACAGGGACGATTGTTTATCAACCTATTCTCTTTTTCTTGCATTGTTGCTAAAACAAGCGTTAATATTGTCTATACGAAATAAGAAATTCTAGAAAAAAAGTATGATTCGGTCACCCATCCAATATCCAACCACACTCGACATCGCTAAACTTAGTAAATTGGTTGAGATAAAGGCAAACAGTTCAGTGCTTTTCTCTTAACTGCGAAGAGTAGGTATTTATTATGAAAGGGGTCTCCAATTAAATCTCGTTTATCAAAATTAGAGACGCATAATAACAACAGTTCAAACATTAGCTAATGCCATTTAAAATAGTGTTTTAGGTTTTATGATATAGCTTGCATTAAGTCTTTAAGGAAAAAATATGAAGACAGCGTTTATTTACTGAAGCACTTACGCACACCGCCTTACTGTCGGTATAACTTTTATTTACCGAATAATTCTTCTAAGAAAACTGTAAATACGGCCTTACCGGTAAATAAACTTTACCAGTAAAATTGTTCAACCATTTAGCGAAACAGCTAGCCTTTAAGTTATATTATTTCGTTGGATGTTGTTGGATTTAGTTGGATCAGTCTTCCAAGAAAAAAGTACCTACGACGGGCTACAAATAATAAATATTTAAACATTGGTACACACTGTCTATAATCATAACGTTTTAAATTTTATAATTGACTGTAGGGTAATTCTTCAGAGAAATTGTTTCACATTTCGTCTAAATCAAAAACCAATAAAAGTTTAAAATTTACTACGATCTAACAATATCCATCTACGATTAAACTTCTTAAGAGATATCAATATACATACATGTTACTAACAAACTATAGTTATGAACAAAAATAGTGCATTCCCACGGCTCTGCGCACTTTGGTCACGTTTACCACGTTAATAGTAATACTACATTTAAATCCGATAAGTTTTTGAAGTGAAACTTCTTTAGGCGCATGAGGGTAAAATTTTTACAGATGAAACGTCACGCCGGTATGCAACGGAAGTGTCGGAAAAGAGAGAGAGAGTGATCGAGACCGATTGAGAGAGAGTAAGACAGGGCGAACGTAGCATGAGCAACTAGCCGTGGAGTGAGAGTAGGGAGCAAGCGAGTGAGAAAGATTGAGAGAAAAAGTGAGACAGAGCGAACGTCGTATCACGCCTTTTTCCCTTCCTCTTAATCTTGGAAATTTAAAGTTTTAGATTTGTATAAATATAAACAAGATTTATAAATTAGTTCGCCAAAGAAGTTTCACTTTTGACATGTGTACTTTGTACGCACGCATGTCTTTTTTTTTGCGTAAAAACAAAAAAACATACACCCTCAAAAACTTTGGCCTTTATCATATGTATAAGTAAAATTTGCCCACAGCATCTTCAGCATCTTTTGAGAGTTATAATTTAGTCTAACGATTTTCCAGATGTTAAACAATAATAAACTTATTCGTGTACCGGTATCACGGTTGACAGGTTGCTGATGTTAGGCCATCCCTTCTACAGTTGTTTTCCAGATTCCTTGTGTCTTAGTTTCCTAACTTTCATCTACTGTCCCGAGAAAAAGTGATTGACGACCCGCGTGGCGCAGCGGTTATCATACCGGTCTGACGCGCAATGGGTTCCGGGTTCGACTCTCGGCCAGACAGGATCTGAATGATGAGTTTAGATTTAGATTCATGTTTTGGGTCTGGGTATTTGTGTATTGGTCTTGTGTGTCCATAGTACCCACGACACTAGAGAAAATCCTAGTGTGGGACTATGAGTGTAGAAAGCGTGTGTTTTTGAAAAAGTTGTCCAACTATCTTATTGTCATGTTTCTGTCTGGACCTGACGAGCTCGGTGTTCCCACGCGCACCTCGAATATGAAGGAAAGGAAAACTTCCAGCTTCATCCCAAAAGAGAGACGAGCCATGGTGTGGGCTGACGCCGGGACCGCGGACGAGTTCTACTAGCATACGCGCAGTCCCGGCAGAAGGCGTATGGAGTCACAACGTGGGATTTTAGCCGGTAGGAGTCCGGCATATCCTCTCAGGTTCCCCCGCACAGACGAACCCATGAAGGTTTTTCTTGCGTAAACAATCCCTTTATATATAACAATTCTTTTATATATACTTATAGTTATAAAATAAGTTATTTAATATATTCATATTGTTATTTGAAAATTAATAAAACAATTTGTTTTTTAAGAATCCCCTTCTATAATTGGTTCCAGATTTCTTCCGTTTTTAGCTTTTCAACTTCAATCTATTGCGCCGAGAAAAAGTTGTCCAACTGTCGTTTTTTAATGTTACTATGATTAAGTCTTTTCTATCTGCAATCCTTCGTTACAATGCCTTAATATGAACGTGACGATGATGAAGATAAACTTACAAAACACACTTACAAACATACTTAGGAATATTGTAGTCCATGGTGTTATTGATCAACCCGGTGATGTAACTGTGACTAAATGTCGTCAATATAATTATACTAATAAGTCAAAGTTTGTGAAGAAGGATGAATAGATGTTTGTAACTATTTTACTTGGAACACTTGTTTGGCACAAACTTACTTTATGATCTGGATTAACTTACTCTTTATTGTAAAAGTGGCAAATTCGGCGTCACCACGGGAGTGAACTAGTAGTATAAAAAAACACGCTTTCTACACTCATAGCCTCACACTAGGGTTTCCTCCTGTCTCGTGGGAACCATGGATACACACAAGACGAATACACAAACACCCAGACCTAGAACATGAATCTAAACTCGTCATTTAGATACCTATCTGGCCGGGAATCGAACCCGGGACCCATTGCGCGGGACCGGTATGGTAACCGCTCCGCCAAGCGGGTCAGTATAATAAAATGTATCACCACTTCGATCAAGACTACGCGATTTTTAAATATACCTACTGATTTTCTGAAAGTAAGTAGTTCCAATACCTATGGTTAATTTGGCAACAGTTAGAACTCTTTTCCTACCTACACACTCGAGGGTTCGAAAAACAACAAAAAGTTCTCGGTGGTGTGTGAAGTCCACCAAATCGCACTTGGCCAGCGCGGTTGATTATGGCTTTAAACTCTCATTCTGAGAGAAGACCCGTGCCCAGCAGTAGGATAATAATGGCTTAAAACTCTCTCATTCTGAGAGAAGACCCATGCCCAGCAGTGGGAAAATAATGGGTTGTACCCCCACAAGGCAAAAATATAGTCATGTAGTGTCGATAGTGTACATAACGATTTTCGAAATAGCTATTTTCATTTTCTCCATTAGTGTTAGGAAAAAATATACGCATTTTTTTCGTTCAATTCGTAGTTTGCTCTGGAAAATCTTAGGCGTCAATAATTCCTGTTGTGTGTACAAATGAAAATGAACCGTAACCTCTCTTTAACGACAAAGCGGAAACAAATAAGAGAAAAACAGTTTTCCAAAGGCTATTTTGTTTCCCAGCTGAGTAGCTTAATTAAATGAAAGTTTATTCCTTTAAAAACTCCTCGATTTTTTTATTCCATTGCAAGCGAAGCCTTTGCCGGAAGTTAAAGCAAATCAGTGAAAGGTGGTATTGAAATTCAACGCGTTCAACTTATCTGCGAGTGAATTTTTAGTACGAAACTTTTAATTCTGTTATCGATTTTGTTTCTCTTTGTTTGTTTAGGCTTGGCACACAGCTAATTGTGCTTTGAAAAAAGTTCGTACCTAATCCTAAAAAAGGTTTTTTGCAATAAACGTTCCATTTTATTTCATTTAAGTTCCGAATATATTTGTTTGGTTGTTGGAAGGTTTGTATTATTATTGTTGTCTCATTGTACCATCTAGATATACGAGGTAGGAAGAATATGACCAAATAACGCTTATTTTCTAATAATAATCGTACAAGTTTTTTTTTATATGACTGAAATAGCGTACGAGCACGCAGTCCACCTAATGGTAAGTGGTCATTGCCGCCCATGGACATCTGTAATCATAACATGAGTTCTATCTGAAGTCAATCAGATGCGTTGCTACTTCCGAGGACTATGACGGTCGCCTCATGTGAGTGTGCCGGCAACCACACCCTTCCATCGAAACGCAAGAAATGCTTTTCGCTAGAAATAGGTGTGGCGGTGTGTAAAATATATCATTCGTGTCACCTCAACCGTATCTAATGCATTTTATTGTCATTGTCAAAATATTGTCAAAATAGCGATTCCTCTGTGTGGCTGACCTACAGCGAAGGCAAATGTCTTCCAGGGGGTCAAAAGTAAGTGAACAACACGGCTGACGTGTGAGGTGACCACCTTAGTCAACAAGACTGACAACGCATCTGTGGCGTCAGGTAAAATCAAGCCCGATCGTTTGCCACTTAAACTTAAAAAAATTACTATATACCCACATTCCATAACTCTTTTACAAAATGGCTATACTCACATATATTACAATAAGTGTTATCTCAAAAAAGTAAGCAAACCCTATTTGACAATTTGATCAATGGATGTTATCTATTTTACCGAAATTGTAATGTTCTTTAACGTTAACCTATAACACATAATAAGTATACAACTTACGGATTTAAATATTATTGTAACCTAAACTTTTGATTGTATTACATATTATCTTACTGAATACATTTCAGTGACTTTAAAACTAACCTAACCTAACCTAACCCAACCGTCTAATCAATACAAAACATATGACAAAATATAGCCATAAACCAACATTTAGTTAAATGTCATACTAAACTGAAATAACATGTACAGACCTACCTGAAAACCCATCGCAGTAGCATTACTAGGCCGATGCACTTTTTAATTGCTATGTCAGCGTCATAGCTACCTCTTAATACTAATTACTCTACTTTCATTAAAAGCCACGTTGAGGTCGACTCTCATCAGTAACATACGTATATGCACATGGCTTCCTCCGTTGTACGATAAACGTGCTGTATGGAGAAATCTTAGCAGTTTGAAAAAGTAACTTAGAAATATTTCATTTTGTCGTACAAGTCTGAAGTCTTTTGTATCCCTTGTAAAGAAATATTCCTTGTTTTCCTACGGTGGACTAAATTATAACATAATAAACGGCATCAAACTATTAGGATAGTATGGAATGACTTTAATATTTTCCCTCTTACAAAATATAAGCTCAAGGAACAGTTACCACTGTAAATAAAATCGTCTGAATGGAAAAAAACTATGTGTATTTCAATTTTACAATAATTAAAAACACCGGCTAATTGCGCAGTTACAATTTTTTTAATTTTATTTAGCGAGTGAACATTCGAACTATCAACCGTCAATTGTTTTTTCTCGAATGTTCCATTTATAACTTTTCTCTGTCGTCTTTATTGCTATTCTATATCTATCTACGCCACGGATTTTAATGCAGTTTTTTATAAGATAAGAGTGATTCGAAAGGCAGGTTTTTATGTATAATACATGCATAATATAGTGGAGAAACACTGATAATTTTAGATTTGTGACTTTTAGGCAGAACGAAGTTCGCCGGGTCAGCTAGTTTAATATAAATCCATTGTTGCACCCCAAAAATAGAACTACTCGACCACAACAATTAGGCGCATAAAACAAAAGCGGTTCCGTACTGCGGGGTACGGAACCGCTTTTGTTTTATGCGCCTAATTGTTGTGGTCGAGTAATACATATTTTTCGGTTTTAACTAATACATCATTAAAATGACGCATATTGATGACAGTTATTCGGATGTTTTCTTTGTTTATTTAAAAATGATTAACGGTTATCACGTAGTGAATATACATTTTATTTAATTCATTCTACTCCAATACTTTTTGTCATCTTCATGTCAGTTTCTTACTACTAGCAAAGACGAAAAAAATATTAACCCGGAATTTTTGCTATCAAAAATGTTATCCGGATGATTTTTAACCTCCTCTAATTGATCGTCAAAACACAAAATAAATAGCGAGCAAAGATATGATTTACTTTCAATTTGACAATAATTAAAAACACCGGCTAATTGCGCAGTTACAATTGCGTTTTAATTTTATTAAGCGAGTGAACATTCGAACTATCAACCGTCAATTGTTTTTTCTCGAATGTTCCATTTACAACTTTTCTCTTTTGTCTTTACTGCTATTCTATATCTATGGCTATCGATACATTGTTCACTTATTATATAATAATAAAAATATTAATTATGTTAGACTTAAATATAAATGGCAACATATACGAGTATCATAAGATAACATTATGCTAACAAAATGGTTTTACGATGTTGTAAGACTATTAAAGTAATTCTACACTTAATAAGATATATGATAGCATTAAAACTCTCTAAGCGGGTATTTTTTGAATTTGTTACCACTCGATTATAATAAATCATTAAAATACATTATTTTGACAATCTAGTAATAAAGGTTCAATAATGGATAAGAAAATGTTTTTAAGTTATTACTGCAGTTACGACAACATTGCAGTACCCCAAAATTTAATTGACATATTTTCACTTACTACGTATTTTTAAGTAATAAATCACTAGTAAAACACATCAATGCCAGCTGAAATTAATAATGGTATAAGGTTCATACCCAATTTGGGCAACCATTAATGTATTTTAATAAGTTATTTGGAACTTATTTTCCTCTTTCTACGTTTCTAAAAACGAAGAATGATTTTCAAATAATAAATCATTTTTTTATTTCATTATTCTAACGTGTTCTACGCCAATACTTTGTCATCTCCATGACAACAAGAAAAAGATATGAACGCGGAATCTTTGCCATCAAAAACGTGTCCTGACCGACTATTGCCCTCCTGGCCATAGATTAACAGTTACAACATTTTAATGTTTTCCACTAACAATAATTGTTACAAAATGAAACAGCCTCAAAGAAACGTACCATACAAACATCCACGGACCATTTAATATCAAGTGAACCTGCGCTTGCTATTTCTGCTAGAAAATATACGAGCATAGAACCTAGTTACACGGTTCCCTCAGGGCAGAGAACGCATGACTGGTCACGTGATTACGATTACCGCCATATGCGGTGATGTGCACTCGGTGGAAAAATCATAATCGCAGAGCCAGCGAGACTAATCTAACGAGAAAATATGAAATTTCTATGCTTTTAATATAAATGCATTGTTGCACCCCAAAAATAAGTGGACCTAATTTTCGGCTTTAACTGATAAATCATTAAAATGAGGCATATTAGTGACAGTTAACGGAATTTCTTCGTTTTTATTTGAAAGTGAAGAATGATCATCACATAGTGAATAAACGTTTTATCTAATTCATTCTACTCCAATACCTTTTGTCATCTTCATGTCACTTTTTTACCACTAGCAACGACAAAAAAATATGAACGCGGAATTTTGCTATCAAACATGTTACCCGGAAGACTTTTAACCTCCTCTTATTGATCGTCAAAATACAAAATAATTACGGAGTAAAGATTTGATTTACTTATTCAGCAATTTAAAAAACGAACTACGTTTTCATTAACAAGAATTGTTACAAAATGAAACAGCCTCAAAGAAACGTATCATACAAACATCCACGGACCATTTAATATCAAGTGAACCTGCGCTTGCTATTTCTGTTAGAAAATATACGAGCATAGAACCTAGTTACACAGTTCCCTCAGGGCAGAGAACGCATGACTGGTCACGTGATTACGATTACCGCCATATGCGGTGATGTGCACTCGGTGGAAAAATCATAATCGCAGAGCCAGCGAGACTAATCTAACGAGAAAATATGTAATTCCTATGCTTTTAAAATAAATACATTGTTGCGCCCCAAAAATAAGTGGACTTAATTTTCGGCTTTAACTAATAAATCATTAAAATGAGGCATATTAGTGACAGTTTTAGGAATTTCTTCTTTTTTACTTGAAAGTGAAGAACGATTATCACGCAGTGACTAAACGTTTAATCTAATTCATTCGACTCCAACACTTTTTGTCATCTTCATGTCACTTTATTTCTACTAGCAAAAACAAAAAAATAAATATGAAAGCGGAATTTTTGCTATCAAAAATGTTATCCGGATGATTTTTAACCTCCTCTAATTGAACGTCAAAAACAATTGATTCACTTATTTAGCAATTTCAAAAACATTACGTTTTCATTACAATAATTGTTACAAAATGAAACAGCCTCAAAGAAACGTACCATACAAACATCCACGGACCATTTAATATCAAGTGAGCTTGCGTCTGCTATTTCTGCTAGAAAATATACGAGCATAGAACCTAGTTACACGGTTCCCTCAGGGCAGAGAACGCATGACTGGTCACGTGATTACGATTACTGCCATGTGCGGTGATGTGCACTCGGTGGAAAAATCATAATCGCAGAGACTAATCTAACGAGAAAATATGAAATTTCTATGCTTTTAATATAAATGCATTGTTGCACCCCAAAAATAAGTGGACATATTTTTCGGTTTTAACTAATAAATCATTAAAATGACGCACATTAATGAAAGTTATTCGGATTATTTTCTTTTTATTTGAAAATGAAGAATGATTATCACATAGTGAATAAACCTTTTATCTAAATCATCCTAGTCCAATACTTTTTGTCATCTTCATGTCACTTTCTAACTACTACCAAAGACGAAAAAAATATGAACGCAGAATTTTGCTATCAAAAATGTTATCCGAAAGATTTTTAACCTCCTCTAATTGGTCGTCAAACACAACACAAAATAATTACGGAGTAAAGATTTGATTTACTTATTCAGCAATTTAAAAAACGAACTACGTTTTCATTAACAATAATTGTTACAAAATGAAACAGCCTCAAGGAAATATACCATACAAATCCACGGCCCATTTAATAGCAACTAAACTTGCGCTTGCTATTTCTGCTAGAAAATATACGAGCATAGAACCTAGTTACACGGTTCCCTCAGGGCAGAGAACGCATGACTGGTCACGTGATTACGATTACCGCCATATGCGGTGATGTGCACTCGGTGGAAAAATCATAATCGCAGAACCAACGAGACTAATCTAACGAGAAAATATGAAATTTCTATGCTTTTAATATAAATGCAATGCTGCGCCCGGAAAATAAGTGGACATATTTTTCGGTTTTAACTAATAAATCATTAAAATGAGGCACATTAATGACAGTTATTCGGAATTTCTTCGTTTTTATTTGAAAATAAATAATGACTATCACATAATGAATAAACGTTTTATCTAATTTGTCCTACTCCAATACTTTTTGTCATCTTCATGTCACTTTTTACTACTAGCAAAGACAAAAAAATATGAACGGGGAATTTTTGCTATCACAAATGTTATCCGGATGATTTTTAACCTCCTATAATTGATCGTCAAAACACAAAATAATTACCGAGCAAAGATTTCATTTACTTATTTGGCAATTAAATTAAAACAACGTTTTTATTAATAATGATTATTACAAAATGAAACAGTTTCAAAGAAATATACCATACAAATCCACGGCCCATTTAATAGCAATTAAACTTGCGCTTGCTATTTCTGCTAGAAAATATACGAGCATAGAACCTAGTTACACGGTTCCCTCAGGGCAGAGAACGCATGACTGGTCACGTGATTACGATTACCGCCATATGCGGTGATGTGCACTCGGTGGAAAAATCATAATCGCAGAGCCAGCGAGACTAATCTAACGAGAAAATATGAAATTTCTATGCTTTTAATATAAATGCATTGTTGCACCCCAAAAATAAGTGGCCTTAATTTTCGGCTTTAACTAATAAATCATTAATATGAGGCACATTAATGACAGTTATTCGGAATTTCTTCATTTTTATTTGAAAATACACACAATGAATAAACGATTTATCTAAATCATCCTACTCCAATACTTTTTGTTATCTTCATGTCACTTTCTAACTACTAACAAAGACGAAAAAAATATTAACACGGAATTTTTGCTAATAAAAATGTTATCCGGATGATTTTTAACCTCCTCTTATTGATCGTCAAAACACAAAATAATTACGGAGTAAAGATTTGACTTACTTATTCAGCAATTTAAAAAACGAACTACGTTTTCATTAACAATAATTGTTACAAAATGAAACAGCCTCAAAGAAATGTACCATACAAATCCACGGCCCATTTAATCTATACTATAATAAATCTGTAAGAGGTCGCTGTCTGTACATGGAATAAATTTAGGTGAAAACCATTTCTAGGGGTCTTTAATACGATATAGAACCCAAAATAATGGTTTTTAGAAATCTTTTCTGTTTGTCTGTTTGTCTGTTTATCTGTTTGTCTGTTTGTCTGTTTGTCTGTTTGTCTGTTTGTCTGTTTGTCTGTTTGTCTGTGTGTTTGAAAACGCTAATCTCAGAAACGGCTTATCCAATTTGAATATAATTTTCACGGATATGTTGTGGGAAACTTCACTTAACATTTAGTGTTTATTTTATGTAAATCGGTTTATAAATAAAAAAGTTATGTCAATTTAAAACTACACAGTATTTATTCTGTGTTCGATAAGTGTTAACAAGATACGTAACTGCATAGTTGAATTGGTGGAAACTAAACATGTTATGGTCTGTAAAATGTATTCCTTTGTTATGTATTTTTATTGGTTATGTGTGTACCTATGTTATTTGATACTATACAAATCTATATCTCTATATCTATATATACTTATATAAAAACGAAAGGATGCTCTCTCACTCATCTATTGAATAAACATCGTAGAGCATAAACTGCTAAAGATACGAATATTATTTTTACTAGGGGTTCCTTTTATGACGTAGACGTCAGTTAAGAATGAATTTTCTCATCCCCCCCCCCCCCAATTTAACCCAAATAGGATATGTAAGTTTGTATGAAAGTCAGTCATTTTTGAGGCTACCTCAATAAAATTTAGTATTTCGCTTTGATTTTTATGTTAAAACATAGTTTTAAACCGACTTCCAAAAAGGAGGAGATTATCAATTCGTCTGTATTTTTTTTTAAATTGTATATTTGTTACTCGATTTCTCCGCACTGGGTGAACGGATTTGGATGATTTTTTTTTCATTTGAAAGGTAGTGCGTGTCATGGGGTCCCATTTATTTTTAGTTCACTTTTGACAATGGCATCCATAAGAAAAGCGCATAAGTCTGATATTTGCATTAACGATGTGCGCGATAAATAGATGAATAACTCAAATTCCCGCCGATTTTGATGATTTTTCTTTTATTTGAAAGAATGTACCTACTTCAAGAGAACTCTGATGAGTTTGATACGGTTCTGATCATAGGATCCATTTCCTTGAAGCAAATTAACGAAATTAGCGATACTCGGCCAAACCTAAGCTG